>PVKE010020718.1:5790-27338 GCA_004027555.1 Craseonycteris thonglongyai | reverse complement strand
ATTTGCTTCCAGTGTAATCTGTTTGGTGACTGTTAGGTATGAGAAAGTTTATATTAAGTGCTATTAAAATGATAAAATATTACTGTAATAAAGCAGATATTTTATTCATTGAAAGTTAAATTACCACTACTTTTATAAACTTTGCATAATAGACTAAACCTCTTTCATACTGAATATAAACTTCATACAAAATTTTAAGTGTTTGTTTTTATCCAGGAGATACCATGTGATATATTTAAGAAGTAGCTTGAGCTTTTAAGCATTTTTTTTTTGAAATTAAAATGATTTGAAAACTTCAACTTGCAATTATATGGTGTGTCTTTCCTCAGATTTAATAAACAATTACTATGTAGCCATAGAAATTTAGCTCTGAGTTTGGTTCACAGTTCAATAAAAACTGTCCCATTTACAAAAGGAAATTGTCTTTATTTTGTAGTCTGTTTTTAATGCTCAAGTTTTATTTGAACTGTGGTTTGTTTGTTTTTTTTCTTTTACCTATACAATTACATTTTTCTTTAACTACTTTTCTGAAAATTACTTATTTAAAAGCCCATTACTCTCTTAAGAATCCGTTAAACCTCAAGACAAGTATTAAGGAGTTGTTGACACTGATCTCACTGCCTGAATGGAGTTCTTTCAAATTGAGTTAATCAACAACTCTTGTCTCAAACCTTTTTTAAAAACTGCTGATTCAATAAAGCACTGAGTATTCAGACTTTAGTATAGCCTATGTGGATGGTTTTTGCTGTAGTTTCTATATCCTTATGTAGGTTTTAAGAATTGGTAAATTAAGTCTTCAAAAACATTATATTAATATTTGTATTAAATACAGACAATTTTTATCATTTATATGTATAATTTTAACAAAACTAAAGTTTTAATATTAATATAAAGGAAGCTATAAAATCATAACTAGAAAGAGAAGAAAATATGTGCCTTCTGAGGAGAAGTAGGAGTGGAGTAGAACATAATAGTGTGTAAAAGTATTATGAGTTATAAATATCATTGAGAGTCAACAATTTTTCGTTTTCTTTTTTTTTAATTGTTAATTTTATTAGGGTTACATGGGTTAGTAAAAATTATATAGGTTTCAGGTATACAATTCTTTTGATCACCATATATCTAACTCCCCCTCCCTCCTCTCCCACCCCCTCCCCTCTTTACCTTCAGGTAACCACTAAACTATCGACTGTGTCCATGTGATTTTATTTCTTTTTTTTCAGTTTTATGTTTCACATATGAGTAAAATTATATGCTCCTTAGCTTTTTGTGTTTGGCTTTTAGGGTTAGATTGGTTAGTGAAAATTATGTAGGTTCCAGATATAAAACTCTACAGTACTTTGTCTATATGTTATGAGTATGTTCACCACCCAGAGTCAGCTTTCTTTCCATCACCATATATGTAGCTCACCCTCCCACTTCTCCCCCAGCCCTGTTCCCAAAGTAACTACATAAAATAAACTATACATATTGCCATTAAGTTAAGAAATGTTAAAATAAATTTTGGTTTGAGTTTTCAAAACTGTACTTTGAAATGCTTTTCCTCTCCTTAGTTTATCCTAATGAAATTTCATATACAGAGGTTTCTATTAATATATATTTTTTGCAAGTTAGCCAAGAGAAAGTATTCAACATTTTTAACATTATTATTTTTTTACTTCAAAAGACTTTAAAAGATATATAAATATTTTGTATTTACTTCAGTCTTTCACCAGCCTAAATTTGTCTGTTTACAAAGACTTGTAGACCTGCCACCACACTTTAAAATATTGAATGAACTGGGTTAAAGTTGGGTTGGTTTGGTCAAAAAATGCCAACACATGACAGTCAATTCATTTCTCACTGAAAATATACAGCTACACTTAAGAATTTTTACAGAGCGCTAAAGATGTTAGGGTAGTGTGAGTGTAGACATCCAAATAAACACTTAAATCTAAATTTGTGTCTATAGTTAAATATGTATATGTTGGATGGACACAGAAACATCATCTTAAAGTAAAACAAAAGCAAATAAATAAAATTATAAAAATTAAGTGTATTTTTGGAATTTTTAAGAAGAACACTATTAAAATATTAGTCAGAGATATTGAAATATTAGTCAACAAATCTTTGAATATCATAATACTTCTTGGGCTATGATTAAATTATAAATCATGCTGGCTTAATTTAAAATGAAAATCTTCGTACTTAGCAGAAGCAAAGAATTATTAATTGCAAAACCTTTGTATTTCTTCCTTGTCAATCAGCACAAATCATAAATTAGTTATTTGCTTAGGACTGTAATCAAGTTCAGAGAGAAAAATATTTCTTTTTTAGCAATAATGTAAATGTTCTCTCTTTTTGTGGGTGAAAAATAGCTACTAAGTGGTTCTAATGACTTCAATTTAATTTGAATATGCACATCTGACATCAAATTAGTGATCCAGGATTTTGTTAGATGTTCAATTACTTATTCTTTGAATATACTTTTGTTTAACCATGTTCAACTTCCCCTGTGTCTTATAGCATTCTATCCTACCAAACACTCTTATTTTCCTGAGCATTGGCAAAAATAAAAATAATGAATGCACATCTCCTAAATTAAGAAGTTAGAAAAATAGGTGTTTTTCATAATCAGAGATGGTTCAGAATTTAGACAAAATTTTTGTCGTGAATATTTCTTATTTTTGTCATAGTCATATATGTGCTGAAAGGACAAATGTTCTCACAATATTATTTGGAATAAAATAAGTGAATTTTATGAAGTATATATTGTATGATTTAATTTTTACCAACATTTTTCCATACTCAATAAGGAGTACAGCATCTGATTTTGAGATTAATACATACATATATTAATGCCTTAAACCTGCTGTAACTTACAATATTTTAAACAGACTAATTTTATTTAAAATGTATAAGATATATTTAATCATACAACTAAATATGTTTTTAATTCTTATTTTCATTTGGCATTGGATTAATGAAAATGCTCAGGACAATTGAACATGTTACTGCTACAATCTTTAAGTTGAAAATAAAAATGTATAGTAAAGGGAAATACTTCATAGAAAACTAGTATCCATTTTATTCATCTTATGTAATTTCTAATTTTAAGTAGCTAAAAATACTATAGGAAAATATATAAATATCCTTCTATCTTTTAATTACCTCTTCTCTTATAATAATTTTTCTGTGCATATAATGCAATGGAGCTATTTTTAAAATAGTTTCAAAGCAGACCTATTGAATATCACAAAATTAAGATATATATGATTCAAAATTTCATATCTATTGAGTGTAAATCATGGTTTTTTAATGAAAATATAATAAAATAAGTCATCAGATATTGGTAGATTAATTGCCTAGTTAAAAAAAAAAAGTACTAGTATCAATATGCAGTTCTTTTCGTAGTCATGTTTAATTAATTTACCCACATTTTATCCAGTCCACGGACTGTATATGGATGTACTTTTTAGCTAGCATTTCTGATGTAAGCCTCTATTGTGAAACCAATACAACTGTTCTTTTTTTTTACTCAGAATGACACAGAAAGCTTAATGGATCATTTACTCTCTAAACACAGTCTATGAAATGCCTTTTTAGTATATTCCGATAATATTAACACTTTATGTATGTAGTATTATACCAATTCTTGCTAATGCCAAGAGCAGTGCACATATGCCAAACTATTTTAAACAAGCTAAACAGATACATGCATACTTTGCTGCACATAAAAGTGTAGGTTAATTTATTTGGCACCCTGAGTACATGACATTGAACTAAGGTGCCATATTTTTGTGTTAAAAATAAATTTTGGCAAAAATAATTGATTTGATTACTTCATCTTTTTTTTCAATAATAAGATAGAAACTGTAAAGAAATGTGAGAAATAGTTTCAAAGAAAACATTTAATGGAATATATTAGATTATACATTTGATCAAAATTTAAAAGATCTTAATGAATAAACCTAGAAAAATATCTTTGATTACTGAAGTGAATAATTATATCTATTATATTCAATGTTGACTTTTTAGATCTTTCTAAATCTCAGTGGAAAACAGATGTGTGTTCAGTTGATTTTTATGTTTGTTTTGTTTTTAGGTGTTTAAGTCATGAAAGTAACAACAGGAATAAAAAAAGAGGAAGAAGTCAATGTTATAATATAGGGGTCAAAGAAATCTTTTTCCAAAGGACCTAAAAATAAATAGGCTTTAAGTATTTAAAGCCTTGGTCATAATTACTCAATTCTGTATAGAGCATAGAAATAAATAGATATGGTTGTTTCCCCCCAAAATACCTCATTAACAAAAGAGGCAGTGAGCTTTAATTTGTTGACATCTGATATAACAGAAAGAGTTGACAACCAAAACAACAACAAAATTATAACAGGAAAGAAGACAAAAATATCATTTGAAAGATTTGACTTTTTCCTGATCACTGAAGCTTTCTGAATATGAAAGAAACAGACAAACTCAATATAGATTTCTACATGCATTGAAAATATCAAGCGAAATAAAGGTGGCCACTTAACAGAAAAGCTGAAGTAATCCTAAAATGTAGGAAAGGATCTAAAGCCACCAGAATGGTTCAACCACTTGAAAGAATGTTTGACAATTTGACTCTTAGGTGTTTAGTTAAGAGAGATGTAAATTGTTATAAAGCCTAAATGTACAATTATGGTTATAGCATGTAAATTCATAATGGTCCAAATTAGGAAAGAGGAAACAAGAAACTATGTAAAGAAACTATAAAATTTCATACACTAAATTATCATCCAGGGAGCTGAAAGACATGAATTTTCGCAAATAAGAAAAACAAAAATAAACAAAAATAAGTTTTGAAATAAAAAAAACAAACAATTAACAGACACGCAATCTTCTATGTGTGTATCATTTATTATCCTATTTCTTTTTACTTATGGAAGTGTGCTCACTATATTCTTCTCCCTGATATGCCCCTCTATTTTGGGTAAATATTTCTGCTTTAGCCCAGGAGAAAAGGAGAAGAAGAGCTAAATGTGAGAAGTTGTTGTCCTAGGACCTACACATGAGGTTTTGGTCTTGTGTACCTGAGTTAGGATTGAGGGAAGGAATCCAGGGCTCTTTAGGGACATCCTGTCACTCAGCAGAATGATTGCAATGCAAAAAGAAAAACAAGGGTAGAAACAAAACGGAGACATCCAGAGTCAAATAAAGTGAATGTAAACTAAGAATTTCCAAGATGTGCATTCACATTTTTCTTTCTATATTGTATTAGTTTCAAGATGCCATAACAAAATACCACACACTGTGGTTTAAAGAATAGACACTTATTTTTTACAGTTCTGGAGGCTAAGAAGTCTAAGATCAAGGTATCAGCCATTTAGAGTCCTGGTGAAATCCCTCTTTCTGGCTTGTAGATGGCTCGACGCCTTCTCTCTGTGTCCTCACATAGAAGAGACACAGCTCTGGTGTCTCTCTCTCCTCTTATATTGTGTGGGAACTCACACTATTCAGTTAAGGCTTTACCCTCATGTCCTCCATTAGACCTTTATCACCTCCTCACAAACCCTATTTCCAATATAGACGTGTTGAGGGTTAGGGCTTTAACCTGGAAATTTAAAGGAAATATGATTCAGTATCTGAGGGCTGCCTGGAGAGTATCTACCATATAACAGTTCTTGTTATATTGACTATGGCTGAGTTTTTTTCTAAAGAGCCCTGAGATATAATGTTATGTTTTATTTTTAATTTTCTTCTATATTTGTCATAAACTTCATTTAAAAATAATTAGGGTATGTGTTTGCTATATTTTCCGGCTTTAGAATTAACTTATTATTATTTTATGTTCTGTTATTCATTTGGGGTTAAATTGGGCCATTTTTACCCTGAACAAACTAATAATTTGTGCCAGTTGCTTAGAGACTATATTCCAGTTGTACCAGTAATAAATTATAGATCTAAAAATTGTTGCATTTATCTCAGCTCAATTTTGTAAGTTCTTCAAAAGTTCCTAAAGTCTTAATCTGTGATTCAGTTCTAGTAAAATACAGAAAATTTTTTTTACAGGAGTTCAATAGGTTTTCTGGCAAAATAATGCTGCATAACGAACAGGACTAAAATCTCAGTGGCTTGCAACAATAAATTTTAACTTTCACTCATAATGTGTGCACAAGCCAAGTAGGTTTCTACTAAGCTGGGCAAAATAGAGGTTGATCTCAATTTGCAAATTCACATGTCTGTTCTCAGCTAGGAAATTTGCTGAGGGCTGGTTGGGGTAGAATGTACTTAACTAGGCTGGGGTTCACTAGTCTCTGTTTCATGGTCTTTCAAACTCCAGCAGAGTAGCCAAGGTTTGAGTGTTGTTTATTGTTTTTGTTTTTGTTTTTGTTTTTGTTTTGCAGTAATAGGATAAGAAAACCCCTTTTCAAATTTATGTTTGTGTAACTTTTTCTTTGTTCCATTGGTTGAAGCAAGTTGTAGAGCAGAGCTCTGGATAGAAAGAGGAGTCACAGAGTTACAGAGCAAAGGGGGTGGCTACATGGATGTCATTACTTTGTGTCATTAATATAAACTATCTAATAAAGGAATCTAGAGATTCTAAATTCTGGGTCTTTACATGTTGTAGGATAAATTGCTTTGGAAGTGATTAAATGAGTGATCATTTTCCTAAAATACCAAAGAAG
This sequence comes from Craseonycteris thonglongyai, assembly GCA_004027555.1. Lineage (NCBI taxonomy): Eukaryota > Metazoa > Chordata > Mammalia > Chiroptera > Craseonycteridae > Craseonycteris > Craseonycteris thonglongyai. The sequence goes on along the minus strand of PVKE010020718.1, from coordinate 20,691 downwards.
TTTCTACCAGTAGATATAAAATAATAGTTACCAATTTACTATTCAAAAACAAGAACATGTTATACATTTAATATTTAAATTTCTGACATTTTAAAGTTACTAGTGTATTTTTAGAGCAACTTAGGTTTACAAAAATATTGCACACAAATTACAGTATTTCTTCCCAATTATTCATTGTTTCCTTGCCCTTAGTTTTTCCTGTTATTAATATATTGTACTAGTATGGTAAATTGAGCACAACTGATGAACCAATATTAATATATCATTATTTATTTAAGTCATACTTACATTGGAGTCCACCCTGTGTAGCACAGATCTATGATTTTTTCATGTTCATAATGTAGTGCATCTATTATTTGTATATCATACTGAATATGTTAACTACCCTAGAAATCTCTTACATTCCTTTACATCTCTTCTCTCCACCCTAACTCCTACCAACTGCTGATTGTATTGTTATCAGTAGAATTTTGTCTTTTTCAGAATGTCATACAATTGTAATTACACTGTGCATATTCTTAATAGACTGCCTTATTTGTTTCACTGAGCAACATGCACATAAGTTTCCTCAATGTATTTTTGTGGTTTAGAAAATCATTTATTTGTATTACATGAATACTATTCAATTCTGTAAATGTGTGAACCATGATTTGTTTATTCATTCACCAGTTGAAAGACATCTCTGTTATGTATAATTTTGGCAAATATGGATAAATCTACTATAAACATTTATGTGCACATTTATGTGGATTTAAGATTACTGGAACACATGGTAAGAGGCTATTTAGTTTTGTAAGAAACTGACAAACTATTTTCTAAAGTAACTTGTACCATTTTGCTTCATTCTTAGCAATGAATGAGAATTCCTGCTGCTCCATACTCTCACCATTTCGATGATGTCAGCATTTTGGAGTTGGCCATTGCAATAGGTATGTAGTGTTATTTCGTATTGTATAAATTAAAATTTTTAACACATTTAAGTCTTATGTTTTCTGATGATGATTGTTATCTCCTATAGTGGAGAAAGTGATCATGGTTACCATACTTATCTTACTAAATAATTTTTATTGCTACCTGGGGTTCAAATGCTTATGAAAGTTAAGATAATGTTATAGTTTTAATTTATTGATGTATAAGAAATCTAGTCTGAATTATTTTGGACACAATACAAACTTTTTTTCCTACACAGAACTTCTCATAGTGCTTTATGAATATTTGGTCATTGTTTCAATCAATGAATATTTGTATACTGTAAAATATGTTTCAGGCACTGTAGTAGGCACTAAAGAAACAAAGACAAATAAAAAAGAGCAAAAACAAGCAATAAAAATTTCTACCTGGCAGATTAATTCTCAACTACTTAGCTATGAAAAAAAATATTTATTTTCTTATGATGGAGTCTACCTAACATATATGTGGTCATGGGAAATAAGTCACAAAATTGTAAAATTGCCTATTTCCCATAAAAAAATCTATCAGGTAGATGAATTTTCTTTTTTACAAACTTATGTGCTGCACATAAACAGATATTTATAAAAATCAATATTGGTTTTAATGATTTAGAGTATATAGTATCAATGTATCATTTAAAAAAAACATCTCTATATAAGCAGTACTGACAATTTAGAAAACTGACAAACCTTTATAAAGAGAACTACATGATAATTGAAATTTCTCTATTAAATTCAATGGGATACCAACCCAAAATTTGTCTTTGAAACAGTTAGAATAGATTATTTTATAATTGGAATTTCTGTATTGAATTCAGCAGGGTACCAACTAAAATTTTGTCTTTGAAATAGAACAGGTGACCTCATCTTCTATTAACCTCAGGATTTTCTGAATTAAGTCAAAACTTATCAGTTATCGCCAAGTCTTAATATATTAATTTTAAAGATTTCTTTTTTATTGTTTTTGACAGAAAGAGAGAGAGAGAGAGAGAGATACAGAGACAGAGAGAAGGGGGAGGGCCCCAAACAGTCTCCACAGTTGTACATCATTGGTTTTTCCACATAGTTTTATTCCACAGGTGGGCGCGAGGCTGCACAGGGCAGGAACTGGGCCGGGGTCTCGCCCTGGTGAGAACTGAACTGGAGGAACTCCCCAGCTCAGCATATGGGTCCACATAGGCTGGGGCCGAGATTTGATCCTCGGTCCCCAGGGCTGCAAAGTGGGCACTTAACCCACTGAGCCAGCCCAGCTTCCCCTTAATAGCTTAATTTTAAAATCTTAATTTTAAAGATAGATATTTGCATGTCACTTAACTAAAATATGTAACAGGAAGTATGTGAAAAATACTTTATATCATTATATACCCTAACTGTAATTTTCAAACTGTGGATTACATTTAGCTATTCAATCACATAATCAGGTTAATGGTATCTATTTTGAAATTTTTTAATGGCATAAAATAACCAACATTAGAATAAAGAAAAAAAAATATCAGAGTGCCCTGATTTATATAATATATCTTTCCTTGTCAATTTATAATAAGCAATATACATTTTAATTATAGGTATAAACAAAAGTAGATAACCATTACTTATCAGTTATCATAAATAACTCAATGAAGCACTATTAGCACTGTAGCAATACTATCTTCATCTCTAATTTTGTGGACATTTACAGATATAATTCACAGTTTTGTTGACTCTATTTAATTGTGAATTATTTCCTATAGCATTTGCTGAGATATTTTATAAATCTATTAGAGAATTCTCACATAATTGGCTGATTTGCTAAATATTAAATAAGGAAAAAAGTATAATTATCAAACAGAAAGAGCAAGCCATGTAAACAAAATCAAAATAATAACAAATAAAATAAGTAGAATTAAAAAAAATTAAAAATGGAAAGCATGATTGACCAAATGTAGCATGTCACTGTATAAAATTAGCATTACAAAATAGTGTAGGATATGTTTTCTTCACAGTTCTTTCTATAATGCCTTATTAATGCTGAACAGACAATAAATAATTACTAGAGGAAATCATAAAGACATAGTATAAAATAAATTCCCCTATGAGCATGTTAAATTATTTCAATGGCATTATAGAAAATCCAGACCATGATTGAAATCTCATTTTTTTTACTTACTTTTTTTTTTGTTAAACTACTTTAATTGTATTGCTGTGTGTCAATGCATATTAATTTCATACACAAAATCATTCACCTATCAGTTAACTAAACCAATGATATCCATCTGTATTCTGATATAAGGGTTCTTTTTAGGCCAGCCTTTGGCAAACCATGGACCCTGAGCCACATTTATACTCTAGCTTCTTTTTATTAACATAGTTTTATTTGAAAACATCCAAGCCCACCCAATATGTATTATCTTTGGCTACTTCCATGCTGCGATATCAGATTGAGTAGCTGTGATACCTTATATCAGGTTACCGGTAGCAAAATATGAGGGATGTCCAGAGAAAATCCAGTTATTGTTAATATAACGAGAATGGTTATACGGCTGGATACTTTCTGAATAGCCTGTGTGTGTGTGTGTGCGTGTGTGTACATATATTACAGAATAAACTTCCAGATTTGTGTTCTAACAGATGGAAACAAAGAGAGGCATAAATTAGCTACTTTCTAACAGTTCTGTGTCTAGATAAAGATTCAGAAGTAAACCATATCAGTATAATACAATGAGATGAATGTAAAAAATTACATGGGTAGGTGGCAAACACATTGCCTGAGGATGATTCCTGAAGTGCTACCAAGCAAAAGTGATATCTGAAAATTTTGTTTAAAATCTACAAATGTGAATTATTTGCTCTCAATATTTTTTTTATAAAAATGCCTTTCTTTTTAAAAAGGATATTTTTTTTCTTGTAAGAATGGATCTGAACTAGTGTGAAACACATGACTTCCCCAAGAACTTTCTTTTGACATTTTGGCGGTTACATAGTTCATTTATTTTGGATGAAATATAATATTCATTGTGATCTATCACATTTTATTTGATTGAGGTACAATATTTATCATATGCATATATTAAAGTTTGATTGGTATTTATTCCCCAAGTTTTTGCTCTCATGGGCTGTTGCTACGTATTTCCCAGAGTATAAATGCAATCATTTATTTTGATATAAACCTAGGAATGCAATTGATATGTCAGTTTTCTAAGTGTACATCTTGACAATCTCTTCTTTCAGAACTGCAGTAGATGTTTTGTTGAGCAAGAAATAAACTTGTTCATTTGTTAAGTTTATAGGAAGGTAATAAGGTTATTTGTTATCACATAATGCTTGCCACAGATAAAAGAAACTGGATTACCATCTTATTTGATACTTACTATTGGTTTTGTAATAAAACAATGTTCCCCCAAAGTTGTCCATGTCTAATACCCCTAATGTGTGCATATGTTATATTCCATGGCAATGGGCAAGTTACATGGTTGCAGGTGGAATTAAGGTGAATAATCAGCTAAAATTACCATAAAGAAGTTATCTGGAAATACTTGCAATATATCTTCAATTACCAGAAATTTAGTGCAATCACAAGGATCTGTCATACATAGAAAAAGTAGGTCAGGTGTCAGAGTTTCAGGGACGCCATGTGAGAAGACCAGAAAGGATATTGCTGTCTTTGAAGATGAAAGGGAGCCATGCGCCAAGGAATACAGGTAACCTCTAGAGAACAACCTTGTTCAACCCACATCTGGTGGGTCTCCTGTAGCCCTGACTGCTTTGAATGCAGCCCAACACAAATTTGTAAGCTTTCTTAAAACATCATAAGATTTTTGTATTATTATTTTTTAACTCACCAGCTATCATTAGTGCATCATATATTGTATGTGTGTCCCAAGACAATTCTTCTTTCAATGTGGCCTAGGGAAGCCACAAAGCTGGACATCTCTGCTTTAGAAGCTATGAAGGAAAAAAAAAAGGAAATAAGTAAAAAATAAAATAAGTGGTATTCTCTAGGACTTCCAGATAGAAACTGTAACCATGCAACACCTTAGTTTAGCCCTATGAAAACCATTTTATACGTAAGACCTCCAGAACTTTAAAACAAAAAATACATGTTATGAAAACTACCTAATAGGTTTGTGGTAAAGTCTAATAGTAGCAATAGGAAACAAGTACATATGCCTAATTCATTTTTGCCAATTAAAAGAGTAAAGAATTTTATTTGATAATTGTGTTGTTAGATCTTCTTTAATCCTTAGCCAGACTGACCATTTCTTCAAAAATATATTAGCCATATGTGATTCTTCTGGGAAATATCTGCTAATGCTTTTTGCCTACATTTTCTTCACTTTTTCTATTATTTCTGATTTTCTTATAAAATTATAAGAGTACTTCACATATTCTTAATAATAATTTATTCTTGATTTTAAAAATTACAAATATCTTCACCAAGTTTCTAACTCATTTTGTACAATTTCCTTAGGGTGTCTTTTAATGAAAAGAAGTCTTGGTTTTAAATTTTCGCATATTCTGTGCTTAATTGGTAATTTAAAATACTTTCCTATCTCTAAATTAACCACATTTTCTACTTATATAGTTGAAGTGTTTAATATCAGCATTAAGGTTTTAATCTACTTAAAGTTTTAAAAATAAATATATGATGTGTGTGCATTATACTATTTTATTTATTATATAATACAACCTTTTTAAAAAATCTGCTTTGATGTGTCAAAGAAAGCTGCCTGTCTCCATTGATATGGCACATATCACATAAGATAAAGTTCTAGAAAACATAGGTCTTATTATGGTCTTCCTAGATTACTCTATTAGAAATAAATTTATCCCTGCAAAAGTAATACAACAGTGTCCTAGTGACTATAGCATTACAGAAAGTCCTAATATCTTGAAGCAAATCACCACTTGCTATTCATATATAGAAGTACCCTTCTAGAAGTTCCTTGCCTCTGTTTTATTATTTTTTTAAATTTACTTTTATTGTTTTTGACAGAGAGAGAGAGAGACAGAAGGGAGAGGGCCCAGAACAGTCTCCATCATTGCCTGTCATTGGTTTTCTACATAGTTTTATTCTGCAGGTGGGTGTGGGGCTGCACAGGACAGGAACTGGGACGGAGGCCTCCTGCATGGAGCTCGCCCCAGTGAGAACTGAGTGTGCCCCCAGTTCAGCATATGGGGTTCACACAGGCCAGAGTTGGGATTCAATCTGTGAACACCAAGGCTGCAAGATGAGTGTTCAACTCACTGAGCCATCCCAGCTTTCCTCTGTTTTCCTTTATATATTTAGAATTGAAATATCAATTTCTGTGTAAAAATTTTGTTTGGTTTTACATTTAAATTCTACTAAATCTACACAGGCCAATGATGAAATAATTAGAATCTTTATAATATTAAAGGTATATAATCATTGCATTATTTAGTTCTTTAATGTTTCTTCATATAATACTATAATTTTCTTTGTAAAATCATTGTGTATATATAGTTATAATATTTTCTGTGTACTTGAAATAATTTATAATTTTTATATAAGGGATCCAAACGTCTGAAATAATGACGGTTGCTGTTTTTTCTTATTATTACTTTATCACTCTTCGGTAACTTCATAGTCCCTCCTATCTTTTTCTTTCTTTATTTCTTTCGTTTTTTTTAAGGTATACTGCTTGACAGAAGGTGAGAGAGTGAGAGAGAAGGGGAGGGTCCAGAGCAATTTCCGTAGTTGCATATCATTAGTTGTGACAAAATTTAATTCCACACAAATGTATGTGGGACTATGGGGGGTGGGAACTGAACTTGTGGCTTCCTGCACAGGAGGCAAGGACCTTGACCACCATCCCAGTTGTTACCAGTTACACTACTGTTCAGCATATGGGTTTGCACAAACCTGGGGAAGGATTTTATCCACAGACTTGTAGTTCCAAGGAAGGTGCTCAACCTCCTGAGCTATCCCAGGGTCCCCATAGTCCCTAATTTGTAGACTACAATCTTTTCTACCTCCTTTATGAAACATTCAACTTAACTTTCACCAGTTGCCAGGTATATCTTACATAATTAAGTAATATAAACATATCTTGATATTCCACATACCGTGAAGCTTCTCAGTTTCCTGGCTACATTTTAAAAATACATTTTATCTTTATAGTAATTCAGATACCAATGGCCATGTAGATAATCTAAAAGATTTAAATGCCATTGGCAAAACAGATGACAATTAAATGAGTGGGCACAAACATTAATTCAAGTATAATTACTGGTAGTTTCAATTATAATGTCCATCTTAATTAATTAAAAAATATAGAGCAGATTAAAATATTTTTTTCTTCATGAAGTGGACTAGGTCCATACTGGCTTCCCAAAACAAAAGAAACCTAAACAAAATTAAACTAAACTTCATCTGTAACCTAAACTTTAATAATATAACTGTCCCACTGAGTTTACTATGGTTCATAATGCATTTGCCTTCACACTGATATCAGCTAATTTAATTAGTTGCTTTTCTAAGCCACTAGCCATCAGTCAGTAATGGGACTGAACACTCATAAATCAAACTAACATTAAGAGATTGCATAGGGATTTACCATTCGGTATTAGGGAAATAACAGATTTGGATCAATTTTTTTTACCTATTATGATAATACCAATGTTAATATCTGGAGAATATATCATATGATGTTTCATACACCCCTCAATGATGAAAAGATAGAAGTAGTGGGAGAAAATGTAAGTTCTGGAAGTCTATGAAGACAGTCACTCCACTTTCAGGGGTCAGAGGTTCAAATATGAGGGCTGTCTGGGAAGAATCCAGCTGTTATCAACATAACAAGAATGATTACATGGCTGGATACTGGACAACCCTTGTATAATGCCCCTGGTGGAGGTAGAGTCAATTACTTACTTTTCTGTAAATATTATGACTATTGCTTCCCTGTGACTGTATGACTGGAGAAATTTGTGTTATAAGAATATCCATTACATTGGGATATAAAAAAACTTTAAAGCATGGGATAATGACTTGATAAATACTCCTTTGCATTATTTATTGTTTAGTTATTAGAGCTCAACATCAGTCTTTAAAAAAATATAGTATCCATAGTCCTCAGATCTCTGTGATTCTGTGATGGCTTTCTTAATGAGATTAATAAGGAATTCAAGAAAAAAACAAAAAAACGACAAAACAGAAAAACAGTTTACAACTCATGCTTTAACATTTAGGTACATACCTAAATTTCTGGTTTGGGAAAAAACCCACAGACACTCTGTCTTTGAAGGATGATGTTGGGAGCAGGGAACTATTCCATGCACTTCCAACCCTTTTACATTCAAAATAAAGTGAAAGAAAAGTAGATAATCTGATTGCTTGGACCATATTGTTATTACTTGTGACCAGGGTAACTGAACCTCAAGGCCTGATACCTGCATTTGCTAATCGCATTCTACTTGTCTTTCCATGTTGAACACCAGCAAGTTATTTTTATACAACCATTAAACCTCATGTAAAAGATAATCCTTTTGAAATAGGCACTGTAATTTAATTGTGCCTAAATGAATGAGAATATGGAACAAGAATATGCTCTCTATGGGTAAACCTAATGAACTAGAATTGGTGATGTTTGCAGGTATGTCCATATATATATATATATATACCTAAAGGAAAAAGAAACATGTTACCACATTAATGCATTTGTCATGAAATCTGTTTTGGCTATTCATAAACAGTTTATTATTTTTCTTTATTTTCACCTAAGATTTAAAAATGTATAGCTTAGTGAACTATTCAAAATTATGTTATTAAAAATTCATGATTAGTTGAGAAATCAAGTAAAATCACCAGACATACTGTGACAAACCTAAGCCTGAAGTAAAATTTATAATTTGTTTTTATTTTATAAAGAAATCATAGTGAAAGCCACCAAATTAAAATCTCTTAAAATATTCTAGTGTTTGTCAGGATAATTTAAAAGTTAATGATGGAAAGGTAGCTATAGCTTTAGGCAGTTTAGATATACTTTCCAGTCTTTGACAATAATAAAATCAATGCATTAATATATGATCAATGGTTACAATAAAGAGAGAAAAAATACTCCTCCTCTATGTAAACTGACTCCTGACTTAATGTAGTCTCATTTATTTAAAAATATACCATTTTCTATTTATCTAGGCCATGCCATTTATTCTTAGTAAATAAAATTTAAAATATACACATAAAATTATATGATCTGAAGGCAATATAAAAATGATCTTATTTTACACCTGAGAAAACTTTCTGTTTACAACTATTCTGGCTACAAAACATAGTGATTTCATAATAAATTTATTATGAAACTGGACCAAAGAAATTACACCCCAAAAAGGACAGTTTATGTAAATATTACTCTTTCTTGCTGGTTGATTGTTTAAACACGACTTCTTGTAGATTAGACATTAAATTGATCTCACAAAAAAAAAGCATTTGTTCATTCTCAATGTCACTAACTTTGCAGGGCACAAACTATTCAAGCCACATTGTGAACTGTCAGCCCTACCTCCACGAAAGTGTCAAAACTTAAGCTATTCTGCTTCTATTCTTCAATAGAAATCTAACTTTAAGGCTATTCCCTGCAACTGTCATTCCCATACCAATTTGTATAACACCTGATCTGAACCATTTCCCCAAGGCTCCACATCCTGACAAAAATTTCATTATGCTTTTTAGAGTGTAAGATGGGTGATCTTCAAACCCCTCTATACTCTCATCTTCTTTTCTGAATCTCCCCTTCAACTACTTCATCTGAATGAAAACTCTACTCATATGCCATCCAAAGGCACTGCAGTCCTTTCCAGCGGGATTTGTTTTATTACTCATTTTTCACATGCTTCAGGGCAAGAGATAGATTACTTATGTTAATCATTTCTCCCTGGCACTTCCAAATTACTTTTCTTCCTTTCTCTTACCTTATTTGAAGCTCGTGGCATCTATATAAAGTATTTATTACCTCTACTTTTTGTATCATCTTCTCATGAAATTTACATTGTAGTGTAGGGAAAGACGATAAGCAATGATAAAAAAATAGATTTGTCAGAAGATTATTTTGGGGAGAAAAAGTAAAGTAGGTCAAGGAGGATTTATGTTGAAGAAGAATAGTTTAAAAATTTAAATAGTGTAGGTTGTGTATTCTCAATATGAGAAAGAAGCTTTGAGCAAAGACATAAAGGATGGCTGGGTAGTGGATAGAAAAAGTTCTTAGTGTGATTGAAACAGTGAGGAATGTAGAGTAGGAGATACAATCAGAGAAGTACAGGAAGTAAAGAGGATAGTTATTTTGGAATTTATTAACACTATTAAAGATTTTGGTCACTTCCCCCCTACATTACCATTTTTAGTTAAATGATGTTTGCTTCTTGGCTCATTATCTCTGCTTTTCTTCCAAATCTCACCATCCTTTCTGGTGATTTTGGAGTAACCGATGTGGCCATTGCAATAATCCATAAATTCAATTAATATATTCACTTCAAAGAACTGGGTTTTATCCCTCTTTTACATACCCACTGCTGAGGTCTCAACATTCAAAACACATCTGTTCTTCTCAACTGAACCATCCTCTATAGCCTATAAAATGCCTACCCACTATAGTAAACTAACATATCTCTAATTAAAAAGAGAAAGGAAGCTTTTGTGACCCTGAGCCCCTACATCTTTTTGTACTTTAATACAGCCAAACTTCAATATGTTTTTTAACATGAATTTTTAAAATATGCTCATATATTATTTATTCACAACAATCTGATTTCTGAACTTATATTTCACTGCAGATTATTTTTTAAAAATCCACAACAATTGTGTGTTACCAAGTTTGAAATGCATTTCTCATCTTAAATACTTGGAATAATCTCACCTGACTTCTTCCATCTTTTCCAAACCCTCTTGGTCTGGCTTCTATGGTACTGTACACTTCTGTGTGTCCTCTGTTTTACTGCAAGTTTCATCACAGTATCATTTAATGACTCTTCCCACTCTAGCCAACGTTTCAGGTTTAGATTAATAAAAGCTATAGTCTCACCGTCTGCTGTCCTCAGTGTCATTCAATCTCACGGCATGGCGTGTCATTATGTCCTGAGAACACCCTTAGTTTCTCTTCCAGATGAATTTTACGAAGTTATATTCATGTTCCAAAACAACTGTTTTAAATTTTATATTTGGTGGAAATTTCATATTTCAAATTTAAGGCAAACTAAAATTTTCACATATTATTTGTTGTCATGATATATCATTCTAAATTTTCAGGCCTTACTTTTATTCTTTAATAAGGTATTCCTCATATCAATCTAGCAATTTCTTCTTATTTTTATCAAACTTTCTATTTGTTATTTTATTGTTTTCCCAATGAAAGAACTCATACATTACTTTCAATAGGCCAGCTTTTGATTATTTTATGTTCACAAGTTAGATGATGATGTCAGCTAAAATTGTAGCAGTTTTTCTTCCTTTTCATTATTTATACATCATTTTCTTGAAGTATATTAGCAACTAGGATTCTCTTTGATTTCGCTAAAAGAGGGGTTATTTTAAAGATTTATTTTATTGTTTTTGACAGAGAGAGAGAGAGAGAGAGAGAGAGAGAGAGAGAGAGAGAAAGAGATACAGAGACAGAGAGAAGGGGGAGGGCCCAGAACAGTCTCCATAGTTGTACATCATTGGTTTTTCCACATAGTTTTATTCCACAGGTGGGCGGGGCTGCACAGGACAGGAACTGGGCCGGGGTCTCACCCCAGTGAGAACTGAACTGGGGGAGCTCCCCAGCTCAGCATATGGGTCCGCACGGCCAGGGCCGGGATTCAATCCTCGGTTCCCAGGGCTGCAAAGTGAGCACTTGACCCACTGAGCCATCCCGGCTTCCCCAGTTATTTTAATTATACCTTGAAAATATTAAGAGTTTTCCAAACTGTTATTGATTGTGTTTAGAAATAAAGCAGACTTTACTGGTTTCATGTCATATTTTCATAAAGGATTGTCACTACCAATACCTGGTGACCTATAATCAAGATATAGCTCTATTCATTTAGAAGTATGTATTCATGATCTCAATGCCTTAATTCTTATTTACAGACTTTATGATTCTTGCCATTTTATTGTATATGTAGTTGTATCTAACTGTGAATTAGCTGAATTTCCTCAAAGAATATGTGTTTAATATATATTTCTGTACTTGGTTGTTATTTAGATATATGTTATTTTTGAAGCATCTTTTCTAATATCTTACCCATTTATTTAAAATTGGTTGTTTGTCTTCCTCTTATAAAATTGTAAGAGTTTCTTATATGTTATTAACATGTTTGTTATCAAATATATTTTTTGCAAATATTTTCTCACAGTCTGATTTGCCCTTTTATTTTCTAACAATGTTTTCTGAAGAGCAGAATATTTAAATTTTGATGAGGTAAACTTTACATTTCTGAGGGCTGGATTTTGTATATTTCTAAAAATGTTTGACTTTATTCTAGCATGAAGATAAATTACTGAGATGTGTTTAATCTTTTCATGACTTGCTTCTAAGCTTTGTCAGTGTGAGCCCACTGCAATATTTATTCTTGGCCTCATTCAGTCCTCTTAGCAAAATATACTTTTTAGGATACTCTACCAAAAGATATGTATGTAACAAATTCTCTCAGCTTTGACTGGTTGAACTTCAACTATTTCTAGCCCACTATGAGCTCCAGAAACTGAGTATGTGGTCATCTGTTTATAAGTGGCTCTTTCACCATCCTCTTAGAGTTCTTCTCTATATACACACAGATAAATCCAGACCCATTATCAAAGAGAACCAACAACTGGTCTCTGTAGCCCTGTCTCTTTGCACCTACTGCTCTCTTCTTTGATATTCTGCCAAACAAATACTAGTCACAATAGCTTTCTCCAAATGCAATGTCTGTCTACTCAACTCAGTAAGATCATTGATTATTGTTAGGTTCCTTCTCCTATTATGGTTTGAAAATCACTTTCAGATACTAAAGCAAGTTAATCACAGGGCTTATTTAATTTAATTTAATTTAATTTAGAGTTCTCAGTTCTGCTTTGCTTTTCTCCAGTTCTATAACTATTTTTTCTTATATTTTATATATATTTTTAGAGGGAGGGTAATTGTTATAGACACGTATCTTTTATGAACACAATATAGAATATATAGAATTTCCACAATTGGTCAAAATTTGTGCTATTCCAAATAAATTTATAGTAGCTTTCTTATAATTTTTTTTTATATCCTTCAAAATGGCTTCTCTTAAATGAGAAGAATGATAGAATATATATGTCAAGAAATACCCAGTTAAGAAATGGTATAAAATTAATCCTTCCTATTGCCTATTGTTTAATTAGATTAAATTGATATATTTTCCTCTTATTAAAAATATTATTCAAACTTAGTTGTGAAATTGAACACACGCGTTCTCTAAGTATCATAAAGCCCTCATTAAACACATCTTCCCAAGGAGTGTTTAAGCCTCTTGGAATTTTTACCTTTGCCTTTGTTTGCCTTTGTGATTTATTATTTAATTATACCTCAGATATTACTTTGTAGATTTTTGTCTAAAACAAATGATAACTCAATAGATACTTGTGTTATTGCCCTGAAAGATATTAAGCAGTTTAAGACATATAAGTGAATTAACTTTAGCTCTATTTTGATTGAATATATAAATAGTGATTCTTCTAATTCTCCTTTGAATCAAGTTTAAATGATTTATTGTTCCATAAATAAAGTGTTGAATAAATTTTGATATATGTTTTTTTTCTATTTTGTGTAAGAGTCATGCTTTTAGATTTCTAAAAAATTATATTTAAGTACTTTTAGAAGTCATCTGCCAAGATACAACTTCCTGACTGAATTTTGGATCTCTTGTAAAGGTATCATTGTTTAATTAGTGTTTCTTTAAGGGAATTAATACTAATACTTCATATAATTTGTAAGATGTTAGTTACATTTAAAACTTTCAATAAAATTTTATAATTTTTGGATATTTGCTTGGTGATTTTTATATGATATATAATTTTAGTATATGTGTTTTTGCTCTGACTTTAATATATTCCAAAGTATCTATGTCTTTTTGTTCTATAAATGATTATATTTAATTTTGCTGTTCTAAACAAGTAGAAACAAATCATTCAAGGTATGGGTCAGTTGATGTGCCCTAATAACATCTGCTAATATAATAATATATTTATATACCTTCAAGTTTTCAGTTAACATATACACGTCCTAGTTATCTTTGGGAGAGAGAAGTCAGTAATTTCAGATGTGTTGTAATTAGTATGGGTGATCAAAGATGTACTACAAGCAATCAGAATAGATAAATACTCTCTATCCACAGTAAAAGGACATATATTTTTCAAAGAAAGTGATAGTGATCTACATAAAATTAAATGCCACCTTTTCTATAATATGAACAATATAGTGATAAATCAGACTTAAACATCCATAGCAAAGTGTGAAATACTTGGAGGAGTCAAATTTTATTGCCCTTAATCTATAATGCCTTAAAAGAAGTAGAATGTGTTAAAACATTGACAAAATTTATGCATCATAATGGACTTATTTATAAATTAAATAAAAAGAATGTGCTAAATTTTCTTTGTGAATGTTCTGTATTATAATCTTAAACTTAGGAAAAATTGAGTACTATTAAATACTTTTATTGTACCTCAATCAGTCAAGTCCTTATGAGATACTTATTATTATACTCCAATAGGAAATTTGTCTTTATTATTATTTTGATAGTATAGATTACAATAATAAAGTAATTATTGGGGAAAAGCCGGGACGGCTCAGCGGGTTGAGCGCTCGCTTTGAGGCCACGAGGACCGAGGATCGAATCCCGGCTCCGGCCCAGGCAGGACCCACATGCTGAACTGGGGAGTTCCCACAGTTCGGTTCTCTAACTGTCTCTGTCTCTGTCTCTCTCTCTATCTGTCAAAAGTAAAATAGAAATAAATATGCACTGAAGA
>PVKE010020717.1:0-27209 GCA_004027555.1 Craseonycteris thonglongyai | reverse complement strand
ATAGGCACTGTTAAAAGAAAAAGAACAGAAAATACCAAGTGTTGGAACACTGAAATGAATCCAATGCTGGTGGGAGTATAAATTAGTAAAACATTTTGGAAAATACCAGAAATACATACTAAAGCAAAACATAGGCATGCCCTATATATAGATGTAAACTGGAGAGAGACAGAGAGAGAGTGAAAGAGAGAGAGAGAGAGAGAGGAAATAGAAGAATTTAGAGAAGCCAGAGACCTCTGACATCTGACAGTGAAAAAGGTTTCACGTCCAGGGATAAATGTAGTAGCATAATAAGGGAGGACTGAATGATACGGAGACTCTGTATGACTCCTGACTCTACCATTTGTTTGTAGTGTGACCTTGTGCAAGTGCTTGAACTTTCAGTACTAACTCAATGCTTTCATCCGTAAAATGAGGTTATTAATATCTACTAGATAAGTGAGGTAGCATATTTAAGGCATTTAGATCCATACCTAGCACATAGTAATTCCCAAATGTCAATGGACAACTTTAGTGTGTATATTCAGCCTACCAGCCAGCTATCTGCTCTTTGTGTACTACTTGGGTGGGGTTTTTTTTTTTAGCCAAGGTAACATAATGCTAAACGATCCTACCTACCTCACCTTTACCACCACAGCTGATCTAACCCATGTTGAACCAATTAGAATCGAAATAGCAGGAATTTGGAATTGTGACTTTAAAGTCTATCTTCAAGTGTGAAAAAAACCTATTTTCTATAAACCTGGAAGCTATGATGAGCAAAATATTCTGTTGGTTGATTAAGTTGCAGAGAAAGAATACATTTGAAAAAAAAAAAATGAAGACATGAGAGAAACAAATGGAAAAGAGAAAATATCAACAATTATTTACCTTAGCTCTAGTTCTTTCCTTAGGCCAACTTCATTCTTTCAATTTGGTCATTTTTCTTTATTGCCAAAGGGAATATAAATTAATGTCTATCATCAGCAACCAGACAGTTAACTAAATTTAGATAGCCTATGATTGTTTTGGAGCTAGCTATAAGATGCAACAATGAAAGGGAAGAAGGCTTTGGCAGCTGAAGTATCTTGATCAAAGAAATTCATATCAGGGCTGTCCATAAAGTATCCAGTCACGTAATATGAAAAAAATGAGGCACTTATGGCTGTATGTTTTCAGGACAACCTTCATATATATAATTCATTCCAGTTTGGCTTGAGCACATAGTAGAGAAAATAAAGTAATGAGGAAAAAGAAAATAAGTTATAAAGTTAAATAACGTTCATATCATGAAGAGTCTGGAATAATGGAGATGAGCATTTGATGTGATAAGAATTTTGAAAGAGGAACGATATGATTGGACTTGTGTTTTTATGATGATATAATAATGCTTAATATGTCTAGAGCATCTAATATAGGCTATGCATTGTGCTAATGTTTTTTATGTGCACTTTCTTCCTTAATTCTCCAATAATCCCATGAACTGGGAAACACTGTGATCATATCTTCTAGATAAAAAATCTGAGGTTTGGAGAAGTTATGAATTGTCCAGTTAGGAAGGAAGATGATGTTTAGCTACAGTTAAATATCACCACACAATACTTAGGAGGAGTAAAAACAAAGAGGGGACAGCATACTCTCAGAGTTCATAAAAAAACACTGTTTGTTCTAATGTCAGAGTGCCCTGTGCTTTCACTATCTAAACATATTGACACATTCCAGAGAAAATGTTATTTCTGTAAAAGTGTGTGGCGTGATTACAAAGCAATCAAAAGGACTGATGCTGCAGAAAAAAAGATATATTCTAGAAAGTTCAGGAAACCAGCTTTGCAGGTAGCAGTATAGTATGGGACTAAATTTATTTACATTTGAAGTTATAGTCATTTTCTTTGGATAATTAATTTTCAAAGAATTGATTTTTATACAAAAAATATTAGGAGAAAAAATTAAAAAAAAGAAAACAGACATAGAAATTTGGTTGTGCTTGGACAAGCAAGGAATTAAAAAATAAAGATTAATGAAACAGACACAGTTGGTCCACAATTTTTACCTGGAAAATGCTAGGAGAAAAAAATAAATACAAAAAACTGCAATGCAGTAGGCCAGGCTGATTTACCAAGTAGAGTAGCTATCTTGATCTCATGGCTGGAATCATATTATTCATGAAGGGTATCCTTGATACATGACATTTTACAAATCGTGTCTTCCGCAAGGCTATGTAAAATGAAGACCCCAGACAAATGCTATAGAGCCAGCTTCTCTAGTCCATGACCTACAGACTACGAGTGGCCCAGGATGGCGTTGAATGTGGTCCAACACAAATCTGTAACCTTTCATAAAACACTGATATTTTATTGCGATTATTATTTTTTTTTTTAACTCATCAGCTATTTTCAGTGTTGGTGTATTTTATGTGTGGGCTAAGACAATTCTTCTTCTTCCAATGTGACCCAGGGAAGCCAAAAGGTCGGACACCCCTGCTATAGAGCCTATTACTTTAAAATACTACAAATCAAGCAAAATAAAACTTTGATCAGACAATGTTTGATTTTTTTTTTCTGGTCTTAAGAATGACTACCTTTCTGAATATGATATTGTACTAAAGAGAGCAGGAGAGTTTAAAAAAGTGATGACATTCATGACCTCAGGGACATCATCAACAGTAGTGCAAGGCAATATTTGAAAGTAACACCACCAAGACCAGACCTTGTTCATAAGATGTTAGCATAATTATTAGAAAAATAATTTTTAAACAAATTACCTGTTGTTGAATGACCTGGTTTAGATCTGTATTGGGTTGACAGTGGGTTTAAACCATACTGAACAATGTATTACTGTTATATTTGATGTTGATGTCAGCTGATTTGACCAACATGATAGGGTGAAAAATGTCTCTTCAAATGAGATGAAATGCTCAAAAACTTTAATAGACATTGAAGCAGCACCATATCATATAGATCACAAGGGAGCCATGGCACCTGAACTTACTGTGTTTTTGTCGGGAGTATGCAGAAGCTGTGCAGTCAGTTAAGTTACTGCTCTGATGAAAACCCTCTACTCACTTTGCTTTGCAGTTAGAAAAAAAAAAAAAAAGGAAAAAAAGTCTTATAATGTCACAGAAGGCCCAGTATGATCTGTCTGGCACTACTTCTCAGAGTAATCTGATCGTTCTCAGTGTGATGTTCCACTTGTCGCATCGCCTCCCACCACCCCCGATCCTCTGGGAACTTGTTAGACATGCAATTCTCAAACTCCTCCCCAGACTTCTTGGATCAGAAACCCTAGGCCTGGGGACTCAACAGTTTGTATCTTTACAGGCCCTCCAGGTGATTCTGAAGTTTGCTGGTCTGAGAACACCGGCTTTAACCTACCTGCTATTACAGTCCCCCTCAGTCACTCAACTGTGGTCACATTAGTTCCTGGTTTACAAAGTGGTCTCTTTCACATAAATAACAGCTTTTCAAGACTTCTGACCTCAGAATCTTTCTTGGTCTCTTGGCTTGGAATGTTTTTTCCTCAAGTCACTTTTCCTGCCCTGCTTCTGTAGATGAACACAGATGTCCCCTACAGCTGCCCTGACCACCTTGCTCAGTACTGTTAACTCACATCACCCTCCTCTGTCACTTCTCCTCCTCGCCTGCTTTAATTTTCTCCACAGCAATTATCATAACCCAGCACACCACATAGCCTATTTTTCCCCATTGTTAGCCACCTGTTTCAGTATGTCAGTATCACAGACGCAGGAATGCTGGACTGTTTCGTTTGCAGCTTTGACACTGGCATCTAGAACAGTGACTGTCATCCCTAGATGCTTAAGAAATATGTGTTCAAGATATAAATGAACCTCTCAAGTTACGAGCTGCAAATACTGGCCGTGGAGAGGGCAGGGGGTGGGGGTGGGGGGTGGATAAATGAAAATTTATGACCTTTACTAAAAATGAGTGGCCTTATCTTTTAATTCTCCAAATGATGGCCTATCTTGTGAAAGGCTGTGGTCTTTCCTTTTAGAGTCTGTTTCTTTGACGAAAGGGAGATAGCAGTAGATTTTACTCAAGATCGGTAACAGGAATATTCTATTCTTGGTGCCTATAAATGCCACTTCCTTCAACCTTCATAGCAACCACATGTAATAGGTTTTATTTATATCTCTATTGTAAAGAAAATGAGAGAAGCTACGTTTCTTGCTCAGAATGCTGTTAAGACAGGATCTGAATTCCAACACTCTGACTTTAGAGAGACCACAATAGTACCCCTTTACAATTCTGTATCCCAAATTCTATGGGCATTGTAGGAGATAGTCTAGCTATATGAGAATCAGGAGAAGTTTCGCAACAAGTCTGAGATAAGCATTTTTACAAAAACTGTGAAAAATTCACAATCTAAAACGTTCACATCTAGATGAACAAAGTTTGACCTCCAAGTTCAACTAATTCCCAAAAATGCATCTCACATTTTAGTGTTTTTAATAATCCATGGTCAGACACTCTCATCATCTAATGTCATAGCCCCTGAATCCTATGTTATGTAGATCAGTTCTTCGTGAAAGAAAAGAGGAGGAAATGTTATCATGGAACAGCTATAAAACCATTCCAACCACCTTACCTTCAAAAGTTTGGAAGAGGCTAGAAAGCTAGCAAATTGGAGGTTTTCTAATTCCCCAGTGAACATAGTTCCTTACTACCCAACCGAAGCATATGGCATCACTGGGGAGCTGGTGAGAAACACAGAATCTCGGACCCCAACCCAGGCTCAGAATCAGAATTAGACCTGTGTTTCAACAAGTCCCCGAGGTGGTTTGTATTCTATCAGAACTTGAGAAGCCTGGAGCTCTCCCACTGGTTCTCAGACTCGGCTATCCACTGGATCATCCAGGGTGTTCATAAAACCCGCATCCAATCCCCACAGACTCTGACTTTATTGTCATGAGATGCACACACCCAATATTCCTAATGCCCTCCGTGTGATTACAATGGGCAGCCAACTCTAAGAATGTCTGCTCTCATCACACTGGATGTATTTTGAAGCAGCAGCATTTGTTATTTTTGATCTAACGCTTTTTAGTACCTCCTCAAATACTTCATCCCCTGCCTGAGAAAAATATTAGCTTTTGCCAACCAAATGGTAATAGCACTATTCTTGTCCACGGGTCATACTGAGAAACATGATACTGCTAATGTGACACAAATTAACCAGTGTTTTCATCAGTGAGTCATTTATCAGGGCCTATAGATGTTGTATAATGCTGCTGTCTTCTCAGTGCTGACTCCCAGACCAAAGTACATTATCCTTCTCACATACTATAGCATCTTAATGATGCATTTGTGTAGTGCTGCTTGGACCTGGGAAGTTATCTCTTTGATGGTCACCACTCTATATTGACCTCTAGCCATATACTTATAGCATTATCTATTTTTATGTTCTTTTCATCTGCTAGAATCCTAAAGGGCATGGGTTGTCCCACTTATCTGTCACCTCAGAGCCTAGCATAGCTTCTTTAAACAGATGTGAAGTTTGAAACTCCATCCTTCTGTCAGTTGTAAAATTCCCATATCTATTTTGGCATCATACTACATGCTCAATTTAAATATACGAAATAAGCACCAAAAAAGGATGGGGAAGTTTGAAAAGATCCAATTCATTAAATATTAATCTAGTACATAATTACTTGCAAAGCACCAGGGTAGACCCTCCACACAGGATATCAATGGCCCTCTCATTAGCGTGCAACCAAGTGAAGAACAGGGGCACATCCTCTAGAAGGAAATCTATCATAAAAATGCCGGGATAGCTCAGAAGGTTGAGCACTTGCCTTGCAACTGCAAGGTCCCAGACCCAGCCTATACAAACCCATATGCTGAACAGTGGTACAACTGGTAACAGCCAGATGGATCGGTTGCAAAGGTTCTCACCTCCCATGTAGGAGGCCCCCAAATCAGTACCCTCCCTGTATGGTCACATATCTACCTGTGTGGAATGAAACCATATCACAGCTAATGATGTACAACTATGGAGACTGCTCTGGGCCCTCTCTCTCTCTCTCTCTCACCTTCCCTCAAACAATAAAATAAATCTTTTTTTAAAATCTATCATATAATATATGTGATGAGGAAGACTAATTATAAGTGGCCAAATCAAATATTAAGAGACTCTCACAGAAAAGTAGATTAATTCAGGCTAGTGGCTGGCAATACCTTCCAAATTTTATTCTAGAAAGATAAAAGATAGCAAGTAAATGCATAATCAGTTCTGAAAATTAATATAATATGCAGTGATAAGCTTCTGATAAAGCAATAACCTCAAAAGTTTAATTTTATTTATCATGTAGGTTTAGGCCCAAATCAGATATCCCAGCTCAGTTGGCTGTGAGAATGCACGACGCACCTTCAAACTCGGCAGTTGCAAAAAGTTTTACTTCCTGACTCTCCCTACTCATTGAGACTCAGAGAGGCTCTGCAGTAGATATAATGGAAATGCTTTTCAGCACCAACTCCACTATTCACTGCTTTGAACACCACAATAAATAGAGAGGACAAGAATTGGAAGTCTTTCTTTTCCCTCTTAGCTTTTTCTAAGTGCTGAACTGAATAGGTGTCAACTTTCTGTTGTAGCCCTGGCAGTTCTTACTTTCAAAAGAACAATCAGAAGGAAACCCTTTCAGCACATTGATCCACCAAAGTTTGAAATGCTTAAAAATAAACTGTCAGGTCTGTCTGTTGTGACCTATACAACCTGTCAACCTCACCTCTAGCTTCTTATTTTCCAAACGTTAGCAGCCAAGCATTCACTTTCAAACGGCTTCTCTGAAGCTCCTTCTTTGTGAGGAGTATTGTAGACCTTGACCAAATATTTTATAAATTGCAGAGAGACCTGAATGGGGATAAAACCCGACCAGTGTTCCCAACTGCCCTGACACCTCCACCCACAGAGTTCTGAAGTTTGGGCTAGGAAAGAGTATTCCTTCTAAATTCCGGTTGACAATTCCAATCCTCACTGTTAAAAATATATATGTATAAATATATATATATATATATATCTGATATGACATATATTTCTTGTTCATCCAGCAACCTAAATTTGAGCTTCTGTAGCTTTCTAGCAGAAATAGGCTCAAATAATTTCAAAGTTGTTGTTTTTTTAATTCCTAGAACATGTCCCTCCCAAAGAATGTCTTTTCTATAATAAAGCCCCGTGTTTCCTATAAATGGGTGTGTGTTCTAGTAACTGTACCAGAAGCCATGTGTAAAATGGGACATGCTGACAGTGATTATCCCCCAAAATCTATATTAACCTGCCCAAACGAGCACTCTGTGACTTTGCAACATTGTTCCCGATATTAGTATCCTCAGCAAAACACCTATGAGTAAGAATTGTAAATCAACATTATTACAGGTCTCAACTAAGGAACACATTCAAAAGGGTTCCCTCATCTCTCTAGTAGAAATAAGGCACACAGAAAATTTAAAAGTGGCAATAATTGCTAGTTTTATTGAATGTTAATAATGTATAATGGGGAGGCCGGGATGGCTCAGTGGGTTGAGCACTCACTTCGCAGTGTGGAGGACTGGGGATCGAATCCCGGCCCCAGCCCGGGCGGAACCATGTGCTGAACTGGGAGCTCCCCTAGTTCAGTTCTCTCTCTGTCTCTGTATCTCTCTGTCTCTGTATCTCTCTCTCTCTCTCTCTCTGTCAAAAAAAAAAAAAGAATAGCTCAAGAAACATTAAAAAATAAATAAATAAATAAATAAAATAATGTATAACCTCGGGTTGGTTGGTTGGTCAATATTTTGTGTGTTTGTTTTAAATATGTGGGCTCTTTCATCAAAGGTGGTAAAGGCTATGTTTTCTGTATACACACTCCTCACTTAATGATTTAGTTCCTTCCTATGACAAGGTCATTAAGCAAATTGGCTGATAAGGGAGGAGTTTAAAGGCAGATGTCTTGTGGTATGTTGTGGTGCCAAAGAGTATTCATTTATCAATAGATATGGCACCACACTTATAAATGAAATATGTAGCCTTGTGTGATTTCAAATGCTTTGTGCAGTGAATACTAACCAACTAAGGGAACAAGACAAAGACTGAAAAAGGGGATTCTCGAGACTCGCTCAGACTGAGAAGAATTCCCTGAGTTGGAGAACTGGACTTAAGTCTGAGCGGTCATTAAACAAGTAGGTTGTTAAATGAGGAGTGAATATAGTTTCAGGTTGGGAAGGATGAGTGTATCCAGTTTAAGAAACTCATCTCTGTCATATCATCTTTAACTGAACAACAGTCTTGTCTCTGGTTTGGGTGAGAGCTGCCCATCTTCATGACATTCCCCATGAATAGTTCTGTTGGGATAAAAGCCTGGCTACAAAAATCCCCAGCCTAGATTGCAGCACCTTCTCTGTCCTCTTTGTTAACTCTCTGATATGTGTGCATCTCTTTATACCCTTCACTAAATTATACATTTCTTAAATGACAGACTGTGACTCACCCAATCATCTCTCTATCTGTGAGTAGGACACTGTCTAACCTTGATGTTTTGTTTGTGATAGTAGCTTAGTAAATATCAGTTAAATGTATAAAAGCTGAGAACACTATAGACAGGAAGATCAACACTACAATTTCCTCTGAGACCATTTCCCTTCTTCCATACACAGAACTGCTGTAAACCTAAATTGTCTACTCCGTTTTTTTTAACTTTCTGATTATGGATAAAAATCCTCAAATAACATTAACTTCACTTTTCTCCCTCCCTGCCACATTTCTTTATATAATTGCCCTAACATTAATGCTACAGCCAGTTCTACATCCTTGTGATGACACTTGGCACAGTGCCTTCTACATGGCAGCCCTTAACTGTATCATTGACCTCCCATTATGCAGATGAAAAAACTGAGCCTTAGGGAACTTAACTAATGTGTTCACAGTCAGCCAACCTAAGGAAACAAATATTTGCAAAGCGTATATGCTGGAATGAAGAAATGAGCCATACTAATTGGGCTAAAGAAATGACAAGTTTAAAGCACCATTGACCAGAATATCAGAAATAATTTACAACCAACTTGGAAGTCTCTCCAAGTCAGTTCATTTCAACTTCACATATACATTTGGAGAAAATATTATTAGCTCCATCGTAAAGATGGGAAAACAGGTTTAGAATGTCTGAAACTTGACCTACATGATCACAGAGTTAGTAAGCAGCTCCGCTGCACCTGTTAGACTTCTGAGACCATGCTCTCTCTGGCACGCCATGTCGCCTGCACCAGAAAATGGCAATAGTTTGAATTCACACTTCATCTTGGCAGGGCTTGAGTCCATTACCAATAGATGGCATTGAAATAATGGTTTTGCACAGCCTTCCTTGTAAATTAGCTTCCAGCCTTAATATAGTGTTCCTGAAGTTGATTTTTTTTTTCTTGTGCTAAATGTTGCTTTATTACAGCAACACTATGTGTGGATCTAGTCCTTTCTGAAATGTCTTCTCCCCAGAGGCATATCAGCCAACAATAACAGCAGCTATATTCAGCTGAAAGTAGCAGAGAACTGATTTATTTTGTCCCTGGCACCTTTATGAGCCTCATTTGCTAGAGAGGAGACGCAAAAAAAAAAAAAAGAAAAAAATTATCCTGCCTTAGATTTTTTTCTAAAATCATGGCACTGGAAAGCTGAAGCACTGAAAGTGATCTTGAAGTCAAATTCCGGGTGGAAAAACAATGATTTCCATGAATCCCATTGCTAGGTGAGTCCCACATGGTATATAAGGCTTTAAGCAGGGAGCTGAGAGAGTGACTGACTCCTGGAGTGAACACATGTGAGTTGGGATGTGTCCTGGTGGCTTTTTACACCATGTGATGACAGCCCCCGAAGTTCACTTCATTGCATTCGATCATACCTAAATGGGTGGTAATTAAAAATATAATAAAGCATAGAATGGCCTGAAATCCCTGTTGCCTCTCCTTTTTCAACTGAGAAATACCTGAATAATAGTGAACTTGGATATGCTGTGGGACATAAAGTGCCCTTTAGTAACAGGCTCTTTAATTCAACTTTTAAGGTATGTTGGCTGCTCTTCAGCTACTCAGATGCAGAGAAGGAAGATGATGTGGTTCAAACAAGTTCCCGGAGGACAAGAGCTATATAGCATTACCTTCTTTACATCTTATCCAGCAAACATGTATTAATAAGTACATGCCAGGTACTATTACTAGTGACTGGAAGATAAGAATGAGCAAAATAAACCAATGTCCCCCAACTCTATGGGGCTTTTAGTCCAGTGGAATGAGTCAGACAATACACAAGGTAAGTCAGTGAAATAACCAGCATGTCCATGGTAGTAAATTGCTAGTGGCTAAATCGAAGCAGGGAAGTAGGGGAAGAAACACACATGTGTGTCTGGGAACAGGGGTGCATTCTCAAATGGGGTGGCCAGAGAGGGATTCACCAAAAATAAGGGAGGAAGGAGGGTCATGTAGCTCTTTGGGGACTGTTAAGCACTGAATTGTATCCCTTTAGAAAAGGGAGGGATGTTAGTGCTTAACACCCAGTACTGTGAAGAATGTGACCTTATTTGGAGATAGGACCTTTGTAAATGTAATCAAGTTAAAATGAGATCCTTAGGGTAGGCCCTAATCCAATATGACTGTGTCCTTATAAAAAGAGGTAGTCTGCACACAAGGACGGACTCATAGAGGAAAGACAATAAGGAGAGATACAGGGAGAAGATAGTTATCTATAAGCCAAACACAGAGGCCTGGAATGGATCCTTCCCTCAGAGCGCTAGGAAGGAACCAACCTTGCTGACATGTTGATTTTAGTCTCTAGCCCCCAGAACTGTTGTTGAAGTCACTTCTGCTGTTAAAACAATCAGTCTATTATGGCATCCCTAACAAACTAACCCAGAGGCAACAAGACCTGTAAATGGGAAGGCACTGGGAAGAAGTATGGCTGGCATGCTCAAGGGAGAACAAGGAGCCATGACGGGTAGAGAAGTGAATATTTAGGGTAACATAGTTTGTTATAGTGCGTTCCTGGTAACAAAGTACTTCTACATTAGTTCTTTCATTTGCATTTTACCACAACACTGTGTAATGAATGAGATGAGTGTGAGGAGCCTGTATGTATGTATAGCCCCTGACACCAAAAGGAGCTGAATCTCAAAGAGTACATTCCCTCTGCAGAGTCATAAAGCTGGTCATTGACAGACAGGATTCCTTAAGCCAGCAAGATTTGACTCCAAATCAAGTTTTCTTTCTGTACATCTTAAACCATGTTTGCCCTAATCAAACAACTCTTTCTTTCCCTCATTATCTGTCATTAGACAGAAAGTGGTGTTCATGATACAATCAAGGGAGGATATAGTTTGATTAGCACACTCTGCCTAAAATACTCTTTAAAGACCTCCTTGGCTATTCTCCCATCAACTACAATAGGGTCTTGATTTGATTTGAGACCACAGGAGTGAAAATAGCAGGAGAGCAGACAGCACAAACCACCTTTCCTCTTTGCCCCATGCCATGCATGGATACAGAGAACAGTTCTACAATCAACTAGTTGGGTTACATGTGGAAAGAGACAGCAGGGCCATCTTATACGGGAGTCTAGCCACAGGACCTAAAACAAATGACATACAGAGAGCTTATGAACAGCTTGATGCTCAGTTTCATGTATAAGAAAAGTTAACTTACATTCTGGAAGCAGAGCTAATCAACAAAGAATCAATCATATTTAGGAAATAAGAGGCCCTTAATTCCTAGCACTGAGAGGACAGTTAAGCTTACCAGTTTCACCATATGGTAATCACCATTTTGTAACAAGTAGTGTATGAAATCCTAAGGGAATTAAATAGGAAGAGGAAAAAAAGTGAAAATATATGGGGGGAAGGATTTAAAATGCTGTTGAATCTATTGTGTTGCATAATTATAGGCTATAATATCAGTAGGTAACACATAGATGCCAATAATATTGTAGCAAATTATAGGAGTGCAAGCTCTCATTATTGTTGAAATATGTATTATATGAAAATGTTAACTGACAAAGTTAAAGACATGCTGTCTATTTGATAATAACAATGGAATGGCCATGTTTTAAACCTAATTATCATCTCCTCCTCATGTCTCCCCATGACACCTAGAACTTTAATTGAATAATAATAATGACATGCCTATAAAGCTAATAGGTTACAGATATCAAGGGATCTGATATGGAAATTATACAGCAAGAGGTCAACAAGCTTATTCATGATAAACTAGTTAATATGCATTATTCAGTAATATTAATCAGATAATTTAATAATGATACTGAGACAGACTTTAAATGCTTAGTCTTTGGTTCCATGATGGCCTCTTTCCTCAAAGCAATCCTTTGCTTGCCTTTGATGTGGAGGCTTATTTAGATTTCACCTCTCATGTATCCCATCTCAGGTCATTTTGTCTCTGCATAATGAATGCAGAGACCAATTCTGATGCAAGTACAGGTTACATATGTTCCTATACTATAGTCAGTCTCATAAGAACCTTTCCTGAGAAAAGGATACCAAAGAGTCTGTGTACTGCAAACACATCCCAGCAAAAGGCTCTTTACTGTCCCATCAGCCTCCAGACCAAGTGACAGTCTTAGTTATATAAGTGGAGAAGCAGGAAGTACAGAGAGACAGATAGGTGAATATTAACTGATGCTCAGAAACCTGAATAATGCTGTTTGCATTCATCAATCCAGCTTCTCAAATAACAAGTATTATTTATAGTATATTTTGACCCAGTGGTGAGACCTCTAATGCCTGAAGTAAAGCCCTCTCTCTTTCGGGTGCCCATGAGGCAGCCCCACAAATAAATCTAGCATTTGCCACCTTAGTGGCATGCCACAACGGGTTCTGGATTGCTCATGAAAGACAACAGTTACCTTGTCATGGATTTTGTAGCTGTTTGTTTAAATAAAGCTTTTTAAAAAATTATATAAATATCAAATTTAATAATTTATAATACTTAAAACTCATCACCTTCTTATTATTGTATTATATTTTGCTATTCTCTAAATGCTTCTGAGGTTCTTTACACTTATTATGCCTGCATGGTGCAAATACAGAATGGTGTGCTCTTGTACATCCTTTTCACAAGTTCACGTTCAGTGATATTACACTAGTGGTTTGAAATTGGCCATGATAGGAGTATTTATACCCCAGAAGTCAGCAAATGCTACAAATTGGGGCTTTTTACTTTGTTTTGTTGGTGGTCTAAATAAGTGTTTCTCAACTTTTTTTGTTTGTTTTATTATTATCACCATCCCAAGGAGCCCTTTTAGATATTTTTGTCCTAACTGTTCTCCCCACATGAATATTTAAACCATGGATATTTACTGTTTATGTACTCTATGCATATTTATGCTTTATACACATAAAGAGTAACATTTTTTTTTTTCCTATCCCAATAGTCAGTGTTTGCCCTCACGGAGCTATATCACCTCCTTAGAGAATACATGGTTAAAAAGTGATGAAAAAAATGTTAATGATGCAGATTAAACTTAAGTGTCTGATGTCTGTAGACATTACATGGTGGATAGCACAACACATTCAGAAACATTCTTCCAATTTTTTAACATTACTAACCAATTTAACAAAGAAGCTACTTACTTCTTTAAAAACTAGTAAAGCTTTAATAAGTCTTTGTATTTCCACTTGTGTCTCATAAGTTAATGGAAATTAGAATATCAATCAATAGTCACGTTGGATAGACATTCATCTGGTGAACTGCAGCCATAGGCTGGCTTAGATGTAAGATTTCAGCAAAAACCAACAAAAGCATTATGTGAGAATCAATTGGCTTCATGGAATTAACAATAGAGTATTTTGTATTTTATTTTTATTTGTAAATTGCATAATAAACTTTTATATAAGTAAGGTTTATAAAAATAAAAATGTATACATGGGGGAAGCAGGGATGGCTCAGCGAGTTAGGTGCTCACTTTGTAGCCCCAGGGACTGATGATCCAATCCCGGCCCTGGCCTGTGTGGACCCATATGCTGAACTGGGGTGTGCTTCCCATGCAGGAGGCCCCCAGTTTGGTTCTGTCCTTCTCCCCCTTCCCCCCAGTTCGGCCCCTGGCTCGAAGGGGCATGCTTCCCATGTGGAGCCCACCAGCCCAGTTCCCACCTTACGTGGCCCCCTCCCACCTGTGTGGAATAAAATCATGTTGAAAACTGATGATGTACAACAATGGAGACTGCTCTGGGCCCTCCCCCTTCTCTCTGTGTCTCTCTGTCAAAAACAATAAAATAAATCTTTTAAAAAGAAGTATGTATGTATACACTTTGTGCCCCGAGTGCTAGCTAATAAACATTTATCAGTATACCACTGTATATAACCTACATTAAAAAGAAAATCAATGTAAGTATCTTCACCAAACTGGTGTAAAACTTCACTTAGACATTTTCAGAAACAGAAATCTACAAATATGGCAGCAAAGGTTAACTCTGGGAGGAAGAATTAGAATAAATTTTTTAAATTTATTTTGATCTTCTCCAAATTTTGGTATTTTACACAAACATATTACATTTTCTATCTCCCTCCTCCCAATCATACACAAACTTTTCATGTAATACCACAATGGTGTAAGTGTATGACCTAGAAAATCTTATGGAGAAAGGAAAGACCAATCTGGGGAGAAGAGAAAAAATTGTGAAGAGAACAAGGGATAAGAGTGTTTAAATAAAGTAAGAGGGAGAAGGGGGACAAAAATGGTTAAGAAATAAAGGCATCTCAAGATTATTTTTGGATTAGTGATTGTGCAATTCCAGAAGCTGAAGAGTTCATCATATAATGCAAACACCAAAATTGAAAATAAAAAAGAAAAGGAAAAGAATATAGGAAGCCATACCCCACCTCTGTCTTTCCCAAATCCATTATCTACATTCAAATTTGGGAATGTGGCTATCTCTCATAAGAAAAGAGATAAATTGCCAGCTTGCCTGTGAGTGAATGATATTAGTTTTGTATTATTGTTTTAAACTTCTTAAATCTAATAATGTTAGTGGTTCTGGCAAGTTGGGATGGAACACACTCTCTAAAATGTTCTGCCTGACATTCTCAGGGATTACAGATCCCAATTCAAGCATGATGTTATTGCAATTCTTATTCTGGACTCAAAGGACCACATCAGGAAAAAGATATATTCCTCCAATTTGCATGAGGCATACTTTATGAAAATTTCTTACTAGCACTTAGATGTAGACACTTCTGAGGAAGAATCAAGGAGTTTTTAGCAGATTTTCTTACAATTTTCAAGAAATGTGACATTGCTCTCTTCTATTAAAAACTGAAGGAAACAACAGGTAATACTGCACTGGGTTCTGGCAATTACGTAAGTGTAAAGTCTCAGGAAAACAAGATAGTTATCAAGAATCAATTTTTAAAAATCTAGATCTTGAGATGCATTTATTTCAAATCTTCTTCTTTTTCACTTGCATAAGGACCAGGAAAGGTAAAATCTTCATTTTGACCCAATCAAAACATGAGATTAATAAAATATTTTTTCTCTCTTTAGCTTTCCTCTCTCCATTTCCCAGCTAGAAATTTTACCTATATCCCTGACTTACCATCTAATTCCAATACTTCTAAAGAAAAAGATGAAACAGAGAACTAACAGTTAAAAGAGGACATTCCAAGACTGCCATATTTTAATGATAGCAAGAAATAACGTTCTTTCACACAAGTAGTATGCCATAACGTTCTGATGCATAGGGCTCTCTAATCGAAACATTTGATTTATAGAAAACAGATGGCTCTAGCTTTCATACCAATTTCTGTTTGTTCTGAAAAATTGGAAGCCAGAGATACTTCCCTTAGCAAGCCTAAAAAAACTAGAGAGAGGAAGTGGAGAAAGAGTGAGCTATAGAAATAAATCCTACGACACTATAATTCACTGGTCTAAAAAGTCTGCGCCATAGCCTCAGAAAGATTATCAGCTGTTTGCCCCGAATGACATAAATCATTTGTGCAAATGGGTTTTGTACGTGTCTCCACAGATGCTACAATCCAAATGGTCCTCCTGTTTCTGTGCAGGCTGCCGATTGTAAATCACTGGCTATCCATGTAGCTGGGCTTTGTGGATGAACTACCAAGCAGTTTTCGCTCTCTGAGGCTGTCATATTCAGCCATAAGGAGCTGGCTGTGTGATCCCAGCCAAAACAATCAGGATAGAATAATTTACACAAAGGAGATGATATCCACCTCCACAGTTAAGTTGATGGCTAATTACATTAGACAAAAGAACAAAAATCAAAAACGCTATAATAACCCTAATGATTGCAAGGTATGTTGTTTCCTTTCATGAAACACTTTCCTATACAACGACTAAAAGGGCTTCAGTCAAATAGAGCAGGCTTAGAAGTCCATTCCTGCCAGATCGTATTAGCTTTTACATATTATTTGAGGCATAACAAATTAATATGTAGTGGCATGAGCACAAATTAAAGAGTAAAGTAAAACCATGGCTATTTTTAGTTGCAAAACAATAATAAGCGTTGTGCATTATTCATATATAATTTTTAACATAAAAATCAATCAAGAGTATAAGAGTTAGACTGAAGTTCAAGCAAAAGAATCATGCAGGAAAATACAGTGGAAAGAAAGATGGATTTTAGGAGCAGCTGTGGGTATAAAACTTGGCTTCACCACTTATTGGATTGTGAGCAGGTCGTGTGGTCTCTTAGAATTCCTCACATGTAAAGTGAAAAGAATGACAACACTGTGAAGGGTTGTTGTAAAGATTTTTTACATGTATTGTACAAAGCACACAAGCACAGTATCTGGCACTCAGGTTATATGCAACAAGTGACACTGAACTAAAAATTTTAGCTTTGGGATTTCGAAATCAGACAGTTCCTAACAATAACAATAATCATGCCAGCTTACATTATTATTATACTTTTTCATTTCAAGAATCATCAGGGGATGCTGGGATGGCTCAGCAGGTTGAGCACTCATCTTGCAGGCCCAGGCTCCAAGGCTCGAGTCTCAGCCCCCGGCCCATGTAGACCATATGCTGAACTGGGATGTGCTTCCCATGTGGGAGACCCTGGCCGGTTCCTATGCTGCGTGGCCCCACATCCACCTGTGTGAAATGAAACTGCCAAAAACTGATGACATATGGCTATGGAGACTTCTCTGGGCCCTCCCCCTTCTCTCTGATTCTCTCTTTGTCAAAACAATAAAAACAAAAACCAAGCAAAAACAACAACAACAGAAGAATCATCTATCTGAAGCACTTTTTTTCAATAGGCAAGCTAGGCATTAGACCCATTCACAAGATAAGGAAAGGCAAAGCTTTCTGACATTTTTGTAGCCTTTGAAAAGGTGTGTGTGTGTGTGTGTGTGTGTGTGTGTGTGTGTACATATGTGTGCCTGTATGTGTGGATGCACAAGTAAAAACAAAAGTCACATTAATGGATAATTTTATTTTAATGAAGTAGAAAAATCTCCAAGAGCGACTGGTTTTGTGAAAAATAAAGAATGCTGAGAAGTGAAAAATGTTGTGAATCCTCTGAGACTTTGATGTTGATGCTATTCTGATTCCACATATTTATGATTGAATCACTGTTTGATGAGCCAGTTTATCCTATGTGGCACTACTACACAGATTAATGAACCAGGACACCGGGTAAATTAAATTAACATTTTTAAAGTTGAAATTCATCCAGATTAATAATAATTAAATCCACAGAATATGTAATACCACCAAGATTAATTCTATCCTGCTATAAAAATAATTCACTCTGTATACTTGAATTACTCATGAAAAAATCTCTATCTCTGAATACCAACAATCATAACTGTTTATCACATTATTGCTCAGAAGTACACATTTCAAGATTCAAATAGAATGGAATCTGAAATAAAAAACACACAACTTATTAAGAGTCAGAATTAAAATGAATATACTGAATGAATAAAAACTCACATTGGAGACAATAACAAATTTTTAAACATTCAATCCTTTTAATTTACTGCATTAAAGACATGACAACTGGCAGGATCATACTTAAAGTTCATCCAGTCCTTGCAGAATACGAGTTTCAATATACAGACTAATTCTGAAAAGTATGTTGGCTTCATTTAGACTTTGTCTTGTTTTATGGCTGACTCAGAACTAACTACTGTCCTTAAAACTTTCAAGGTCTTTTTCTACTAGAAGGAAAATAGTTCGAGCTCAAGAAGAATCAGTTCATTCAGAAAACTTGTCCTATCTTCCTAAGCATTCTTCTCTTTCTTGATTCTATGGCTTTAATTCTGTCATCACTATACTACTGTCACCCCCCAAAGTGAACTGTTTCCCTTTAATTTTCCAATCTTGACCTATCATGCTCATGAAGGTTGACCTTTGCTTCCTCTTAGCTTAGACAGATGTGGATTTACACTAGATTGGAGAGGGGGCAAAAATAAATAAATACATATAAAAAGCCTCAAAATCGTCTCCTGGACATCGACATCTTCTTACAGCAAAAGCAACCAACATGTCAGATCTCCAATTGAGAGTCCATTTTATGGCTTTTATTTCAGTTCCCGTAGCCTGTCTGAAAGCTATGTTGTGAGAATATTCTAGATGAATAGTTTTGAGAACATTCTCATCATCCAGGTGTTTATGAACATTTACATACAGAGAACAACTCTTTCCTCAGAGTAATTCTTTACTAAATGATACTGTAGTATAGAACAGATGGATACATAAAGCAAATGTCAGATCCTAGGACAATATTTACACACACACAGCATTAGACATTGTTACCTTCACACTCACCATCATCAAGGGAAGACTTCCAAAATCAATTATATACTTTCTGGTTTCCTAGAACAGTATCGTGTCAAGAATGAACAAATATAACAATCCATTAGCCTAACTAACCAGGTAGTGGTATTTGTGTGAATGTGTGTGTATGTATCTACAATAAAAGTTTAACTTTCATCAACATACTTTTCCTATTTCATTTATACGACGATATTTGGGGGAGAAATGCAGTAGAAAAACTTACTTATAAAAACTTAGATTAAGGGAGAAAAAAATATATGGGTTATTTTGAGAAAAGGGAAGGAGCTTTGGAGTCAGGAGACCTGTGTTTGAGTTCTAGTTCCACCATTTATTACATATGTGATTACACATGACAGCATTGATTTTGAAAGTTCATATGTGATTGTTCTAATCTGTATTAATGTCTATCAATCAAATCCTTTCTTTAAGAAGTGAAAATTGATCAGGGATTTGAAGTCACAGATATTCTCCATTTATAACTATTATTGATATGAAATATTTATAATACAAATATCAAATATTTATAAAATGTAAATGTATACTACACAAAGGCTGTCCAGAAAAAAAGTCCAGCCTTAAATGCCTCTATTTTTCATTTTTCATGGCTGGATACTTTGCGGATAGCCCTTGTATATTATATAAAATATTTATAAATACAGTTTATAAACTGCATTTATAAACCCTTGTACAGGCCACTTAATCCTCTGAGCCTCAGGTACCTTACTGAGTAAGAAGAAAAATGAAACATATCACTTCAGAGAGCTACTTTAAGGATAAAATGAGATTAGGAACATAAAACTATTTTCAAGGAACAAAAGATCAATAAAATCTTTTTTTTTTTTTCTTCTTTCTTTTCTCAGTGTAACACTTTAGCATTTTAGATGACTTTGTCTTCATTAAGACAAAGTCTTATTATGGAAACTGGTATCGATTAAACTTAGGAAAATGAGGAAAGGGTCTGTGTTCTATCTATATTTCCCACTTGGCTTAACACAAAGCTAAACACAAATGAGGTTCCTATGCAGGAAAGCCTATGTCTCTGGGGGTTGAAGATTTGATTTCTGTCCAAGCCCTGCTACCATGTGCCTGAGTTACCTTCAACAAGTTACTTAACCTCTGGGCACATGTGTGAAACAAAGGTTGGGTTACATGGTCTCTAAGGCTTCTTCCAACAATATCCTCTCATTATCTAATACCTATTTGCTTACTGATTTACTATTTTTTTCATTCTTTGTTCTGAGAGGTGTTTTGTTTTGTTTGTTTGTTTGTTGCTTTTTACTGCTATTGATAGACCTCAAAAGAGGTTAGATAAACATACCATTATGCTGGTAACAAAAGCATATACACACAAATGGTTTAATAAAGTATTGATCAAAGCTGAGTATTCGTTGTTTTGTGGCCACAAGTTAGGATTTTTTTCTTCTTTTTTAAAAATATTTATTTGATTGTTTTTGACAGAGACAGGGAGAAACAGAGAGAAGGAGGAGGGCTCAGAGCAGTCTCAATAGTTGTAGGTCATCAGTTTTCGACGTGGTTTCATTCCACACAGGTGGGCGAGGGCCGTGTAGGGTAGGAATTGGGCTGGGGGCCTCCTGAATGGGAAGCACACCTCAGCTCATCATATGGGTTTGTGACGGCTGGGGCCGGGATTTGATCCTCGGTCCCCAGGGCTGCAAAGCAAGAGCTTAACCCACTGAACCATCCTGGCTTCCCCAGGATGTTTTTCAAATAATCTTTAGTGGAGTTAAAATTGACAAATAGTTTTAATCTGCTACTTCATAATAGAATACATAATGCAATTGCTTGTAGTTCTGAGAAAGCAGACATGTGTACAACAGACATAGTTATTAAGTATTATATTGAAATTATACAATAAACTGAGAGAAAATTGCACACACATAGGCAGTGCAGAGAGAACTTACAGTTGATTTCTATACCTTTTGCCAGAACTAGAGGTAGAGTGATATCCAAACCGTAACATTTTCATCTAAAGAGGTAAAAATATCAAATTTCAGCAATTACATTGCCAAGAGAAAATGTACATGTCCCATAAAAACTGTTAAAACTCCTAATTGGTATGTTTATCTAATTGCCAAAATGAAGCAAATTATTTCCTAAACATTGACAAAACAAAATGCAATTATTACTATTTTAGATTTGGTTTTTTTTGAAGGACACACTTACTACTTTAATTTAAAATGCAAAGTCAATTAAAATAGACTTGTAAGAAGAGAAATTTGATGTCAGGGTGGTCAAATGACATACTATATACCAGTTATTATGTGGTGTGAATTGTATCCTATGAAGTCATTAAAAACTTTGAAGAAGGTAATATTGTCTTAGTATTATATATGAGGGAACAGATCCCCACAAATATCAAGAAACTTGTACTGATCACAGATGTAGTGAAAGTGAACTGAGATACACACTCATATTTATCTCACTCCAGAGGAGAGCAGCTATTTCTTTTTTCCATTATATCAAACTACCTACAAGTGCACCACTCAGAACTCTTGACAAGAGAAAACCTTCTACAGAGTTCACAGTGACCTTGTTATTAATCCAAGGCTGCTCCATGCCCATAACTGAGCTAAGCAGGTG
The DNA here is from genome assembly GCA_004027555.1 of Craseonycteris thonglongyai. NCBI lineage: Eukaryota > Metazoa > Chordata > Mammalia > Chiroptera > Craseonycteridae > Craseonycteris > Craseonycteris thonglongyai. The sequence goes on along the minus strand of PVKE010020717.1, from coordinate 5,849 downwards.
TACTGGAGGCGAACCATTCCTGCCCAGCTCGCCCGTCCTCAAATGCGCCATATTTGCTCTAGGCCTCTCCATCTGCCTGGCTCAGACTTTCTTAGTGTGGTAAGCCCTCTGAGGGTCTTTCTCCTGAATCATCACTTCTTCCCTTGCTCTTTTCATGGATGTGGGGCTCACTTTGTGGTCTGAAAGCTCTCTCCACCTTCTCCTGTTCCCTTCCCTTGTATTGAATGATACAAGGCATATATTTCCACCAATAAATATCTTGCACATCAAGTTTCCTTTTGGTTACATCTTAGGTAACCGAATTGGCACTGCTGGTAGAGAGAGTGGTCTGAGAAAGCAGGGAGAATGAAGGGGCTTTCTGACTTTACCACTTTCTACCCGGATGGCAGAAAGGGCCCCATACAGTATGGCATATGGGGCAAGGAGAGTCTCTGGCCCAAGGTCATGGACCCATTACTGAAGATTGCACTGATGGTAACCAGGGAAACAACCTGGTAGAGAAAGGTACCCTTGCCAGTGAGGTCATTCAGACACTGGAAAAGTGTAGGGGCAACCGTGACTGTAAGGATGGTAGGGTGGGCTGATTACCATTACATTGTATTGACACCAGGCAGAGGGATAATAAGAAATGGAGCATGTTTACGAAATAATTGCAGGCTAGAGGCCAGAGCGCCACTTTGGTGATACACAAAGAGGACCTTATTTTTTGCAGACACAGCTGATGGCAAACACAAAAGTTCATAGTGGAAGGTACAGAGGTCCTGAGACAAATAAATACTCACCCCTATCAAGTGTCTTGGTGATTTGGGAAACCTGGAACTCTGAGATATGGAGAGTGGCCATCTGAAGAGGAAGCTGGCTTGGCAGGGTCTTTTGAACTATTGACCCTGAAGGCATGACCCACCCCTGTCAGTGAGGACTTCCTCTGATTGCTTCCCCTTTACGAGAAGGTGCTGCCAAAATCTCTGCCTCCTCCAGGCCACAGGTACTACTCTCCTGAGCTGCTGCTGCTTCATCTCCCATCTGCCAGGCCAACAACTAGGGTCACATTTCAGTGTGCATGGGCTGGGAATGTTCTGGGCCCAAGAACTAAGAAGCAATTGCACTCCAAAGAAACTGCAGAAATCAGCTAATATATATCAGCCAGAGCCAGAGGACGCCTGGGGTTGAATTTTGAGGTGATTGACTAAACAGGGTCAGAATTTGTCACTGAATTTGCAGACTTGGGAGGTCTTCCTTAGGACATAAGGTTTGATGTATTGGCCGAGATGCTGGATAATGGGCACATTCCCTGGTAGCGTGGCCCTTAGAAGCCTGGAAAGAGCACTGGCCAATGCTGAGTGAAGTGTGGGTGCCGAGGTTGCCTTGACAAACAGATATGATTGAAAAGGCTTGTGGCTGTGGGCATGCTGGGATGGATGAATTATGTGGGCCCAGAACCCCCACCAGGGAACTCTCTTCTACAGAAAGGCCCAGTAGACACATAATTCACCCAGGCTATTGTAAACGGTGAAAGAAAGGGACACCCCCATCATAAAGAGGGTCAGTGGTGGCTCTGTCCTGATGGGAGAGGCCCATGGTAGGAGAGGCGAGCACAGGGCTGGGCTTGTTGATAGCCCTGAAGTGAAGGGGTTGCCACATTTGCCAGGTCTATGAAGCAAAATGGTACACTCTTTACCTGGGAAATAGCAACTGAAAGATTCCATGGCCCCACTTACCAGCACTCCCAATGACCTACTGAGGAACTTTGTACTTTATCCTTCCTGTCTTCCCAATTTTAGGCTCTTCTGGTTTAGAAGTTTAGGGTCCCTGAGGAGGAAACATTTTTCCCATGGAGCAAAGCAAGGTCCTCTTAAACTACAAGCTACCCACAAGGTACTTGGGCTCACTGTATAGACAAGAAGACAAGTGACCATGTTGGCAGGCAGGGATCTTTGACTCTGGTCAGTAAAAGGAAGTAGGGTTGCTGTTGTCCATTGCAGGCATGGGGGAATATCAGCAGAATCTAAGTGCTCCTCTGGGGACCTCTGTTTAGCTCTGGTCCAATTTTGAACTCTGAATGGGCCCATACAACAAATAAAACCCGAGATAAGTGTAAATACTGGGAGCTTAGACCATTTAGTCAAGTCACCAATACTTATTGAGGCCATTGCAGAAGGTGAGGAGAATTTATAATTGATAGTGTAGGAGAAAAAAAAAATAACAGTATCAGTTGTTGCCCAGAAATTGTAACTGTAGTGAATGTTAGTATAATATATTGTACTGTCTTTTCTCTTCAGTTTCCTCTCAGGACAAGAAGTGCCCAGAACCTATGAAAGAGTTGCCCCCCTAAAGCAGATGGAGTTGTGGGTCTGTACTGCAGGAAGGGGTAGACCATGGGTGTCCTTGAGATCTGCCGCTCAGAGTTCCCTTTACAAGTGCACAGCAGTTGGTTGACAGCCTCTTGGGCCATAATTTTAGGTTCCATTGCAGAAGTCACACTTCTGCCAAGGCTGCTCTCATTCAGTGGGTGAACTTGACCATTCCTGACAGACATGGTTCTCAGTAAAGGGCAGTCCTTTTGTGGCCACCTCACAGCTTGTGTGAGATATTCTCATAGCGCCACTATGATTGGGGTTCTCCCTACAAAAACCCACTTCCTCTGTGCAATCCTTTCACAGATCTCAGGTCAACTTTATGGTTAGAAGGCTCTCCTGCCTCTTTATCTCCTCATTCTTCTTCAGAGGTATTTCTATCTGATACATGTCCTAGAGATCTAAGTCGATCTTGACACCCATGTTTTAGATTTCTCAAACAGATACACCACCTTAAAGAACAAAACAATTTCTCAAGTTTCATATAAATCTGGCTTATACACAAAGCCCTTGCTTTTTAATTAAACTTTTAACCACAACAAAAGAAGAGACAATCTGTATAAAATATAAACCTAAGAATTATCTAATTATTCAGGTATTCCCTGATATTTTAGAAGTACCAAAGTGACACTTCAAATTTTTATCAAATTCATATCATAGAAACTTCTATAAAGATTCTTATTTTAGGGGGAAGCCGGGATGGCTCAGTGGGTTAAGCGCTCACTTTGCAGCGCCGGGGACCAGGGATCGAATCCCAGCCCCGGCCTGTGCGGACCCATATGCTGAACTGGGAGCTCCCCCAGTTCAGTTCTCTCTCTGTCTCTGTCTCTGTATCTGTATCTCTCTCTGTCTCTGTCAAAAAAAAAAAAACAACCCCAAAAAACAACAACAACAACAACAACAAAAGATTCTTATTTTAGTCTACTAAGAATGTTTCCCTGAACATTACATATTTCTTCTGGGTGTATTTCCTTTCTCAAATTAGTTGTCTTTTCAACTCTCCCTAAGGTTTTTTCCTTTATTTATACCACATTTCTTCTTCCAAGGTATTTTTGAAAATTTCACAATGAAACTAGGGATGTGAAATTAAGTAGAACAAAGCCACATTGGAGATCTGCATGCTGGATACTCAACTGCTTTGCTCAATGTTTAGGTCATTCTTCTGTACATGACCCTTGTGGACCTCATGATCCATATGAGCTCTTATCAAAACTGCAAGGACAGGGGAAGCCGGGATGGCTCAGTGGGTTGAGTACTCACTTTGCAGCGCTGGGGACCAGGGATCGAATCCCGGCCCCGGCCCGTGTGGAACCATATGCTGGGCTGGGAGCTCCCCCAGTTCAGTTCTCTCTCTGTCTCTGTATCTCTCTCTCTCTCTCTCTCTCTCTCTCTCAAAAATAAAAATAAATAAATAAATAAATAAATAAAAAACAAAACTGCAAGGACATTTAGGGTTTCTCCCAAAGAATCAAAACATTTAATGTTGATATGATGAATACTAAATTTCTACTGTATGTATCAGATTAAGCTAGAAATCAAATAGAATCTATAATGATTAGATAGGTAATGTCTTGATCTTTACATTGAATAATGACAGAGGGGTATGTAATCCATATTACTATAAATTGAATCCAATAGGTTGAGTCAATCTAGAAGTATAGACATTTCCTTGCCGGAGGTCCCGAGCAGGTTTCTGTCCTGTGCAGCCCAGTGCACACCTGTGGAGTGAAAATTATGTAGAAAACTAATGATGTGCAACTATAGAGACTGCTCTGCCCACACCCCCCACCCCATCTCTGACTTTCTCTCTCTGTGTGTCAAGAACAATAAAAGTAAATCTTTAAAATGAAAAGATACATATGGTCAGTTTACTGACATCTTGAATTTAGCCCAGTGAGACCCTCACTAGGCTGACTATATGTACCATTTCAAATGGTACAGTACCATTGTTTTCTGTCCTGTTTAAAATGATACATTGGGTCAGCCTAAGTACTGGGTCTAGCCAAGGAAAGTATGCATGTACCTCTTGGTATATCTTTTCTTTCTTTGATTGTTAATGAACTCAAGCAGCATTGTTAATTTCTTTTTTCTATGGAAGGTGAAGATTAAATCCAGTATGGTTAGTAAAAGTGTTCTTAAATACTGAAATTAAGCTTAGGCATAGTTTGTATGACAGTCTAAGACACAAGGAACACATCGTGTAAAGGAGTCTAATTTCTTTAAATAAGAAGTATGAATTACAATGTGTCAGGCACTATCTATAATTAGCTCAGATATTAAACATCTTTCTTAAATTGAAAACACAGATTCTTAAGTTAAACTAGCCATCTGTTTGCTTAGTACTTAATCTATAGTTCTCTAGATTTTATGCAATTAGTAGTGTTTGTTTTACCTCTTTAGTAGATTTATATTAGTTTTAAATATAAGATAAAAAATAACTCAATTAACAAGCATCTAATGAGTATATATTCTGTGCAATATATGAACTAAGAATTATATAATTAATTCAAACATGGGTAATTTTGTCCTAATTTTATAAAATCCTTAAATCTTTGTTTCTAGAAGATCAAAACCATCAGAGCTTTAGAATGATGTAAAAATGGCTAACTTCCTTTGCAGGTTTTTATTTTTTAAGATTTATCTATTTTTTGAAAGAAGGAAAGAGAGAGAGAGAGAGAGAGAGAGAGAGAGAGAAGTGGGAAGGGCCCAGAGAGTCTCCACAGTGTACATCATTAGTTGTGACATGGTTTTGTTCCACACAGATGGATGTAAAGCCGTGTGGGGCAGGAACCGAACTAGAGGCCTCCCACATTGTAAGTGAGAACCTTCACCCCTATCTTGGAGGTTACCAGTTCTGCCACAGTTCAGCATGTGGGTTTGCATGGCCTGGGGCTGGAGATTGGATTTCCAGACCTCACAGTTGGGAGGCAAGTGCTCAAACTGCTGAGCTATCCCAGCATCCTCCCTTGCAAGCTTTTTAAAACTGGGTAATATATATATATATATATATATATATATATATATATATATATATATATATATTTTATATATATTACCCAGTTTTAAATATATATATATATATATATATATTCAATAACAAGAACATTTCTAAATGGATATGGGAAAGAAAAAAAAAGACAAAGAAGTGCAGAAGAAAAACAAGGCAAGCAAAACAAAGCTTATTGGAGAGATGTCAGGATAGCTCAGCAGGTTGAGTGCTTGCCTTGCAACCACAAGATCTGGGAATCCAGCCCTGTGCAAGCCCAGTGCAAACCCCTGCGCTGAACTGCAGTGCAGCTGGTAACCACAGGGATAATGGTGAGAGTATTTGCCTCCCATGCGGAAAGCCCCTGCCCCGGTTCGGTTCCTGGCCCACAGAGCCCCACATCCACCTGTGTGGAATGAAACCATGTCACAACTAATGATATACAACTATGGAGACTGCTCTGGGCCCTTCCCCTTCTCTCTCTCTCTCTCTCTCTCTCTCTCTCTCTC
>PVKE010020716.1:0-27240 GCA_004027555.1 Craseonycteris thonglongyai | reverse complement strand
GGGGAGGGGGGAGTGGGCACCAGATATATCGGGTTGGAGGGGGACCTGATTCTGGGAGCTGGGCACATAATGGGATGCATGGGTGATGTGATGTGGAGTTGTCCATTGGGAAACTGTCTGATTGTTACCAACCAATGTCACCCCATTAAATTTAACAATAAAATATAATAATATTAAATAAATAAATAAATAAATAAATAAAACAATAACAAATAAGCCAGGAGGCAAGTAATGTGCAATAAAAATGTTAAGGTATATTGTTCAAGAAAAGGGATTATGTGATATTTAATTTTAGGCATTGCTAAGTGTAGCATGCATATCTAAAATTTAGTAAAACAATAGGAATTATAAGTTCCAAATCAAATCAATAGAGCTAGCTGGTGGCAGAAGTAAAGGAAATTATCAATTTATTCAAAACAATGTCAGAGTAGACAGAGAGGTGGGGGAATCAGCAAAGAAAAAACTTGCAACTAGAAAGTCAAAGTCCAAAGATTATTGACACTCTGTAGTATAGACTGAAGTCGGGGAATGTGATGCCTCAGCCTTACTCTTTTTTCGTAGTACTGCTTTGACAATTCAGGGTCTTTTGTGGTTCCTCATGAATCTGATGATTTTTTAAATCTGTTTCTCTGAAAAATGTCCGTGGGATTTTCATAGGAATTACATTAAATCTACATTGCTTTAGATAATATGGCCATTTTAACTATGTTGGTTCTTCCAATCCATGAACACAGAATATCTTTCCATTACTTTATGTCTTCTTTAATTTGTTTTAATAGTGTCTTATAGTTTTCCATGTATAAATCCTTCACATTCTTTGTTCAGCTTATTTCTTCATATTCTTTTTGTTGTGATCACAAAAGGTATTGTTTTTCTCATTTCTTTTTCTGAAGTTTCGTTGTTCGTATATAAAAACACTATGGCTTTTTGTTTGATTTTGTATCCCGCAGCTTTACTGTATTCATCTATTATTTTTAATAGTCTTCTGGTGGAATCTTTAGGTTTTTCTATATAAAGAATCATGCCATCTGCAAAAAGTGACAGTTAAACTTCATTTCCACTTTGGATGCATTTCATTTCTTTTTCTTGCCTGATGGCTCTGGCTAGAACTTCTAGCACTGTGTTGAATAGCAGTGGTGACAGGGGACATCCCTGTCTTGTTCCTGATTTTTAGAAGAAAAGGTTTCAGTTTTTTCCCATTCAGTATGACATTCACTGAGGGTTTGTCATATATGGCCTTTATTATGTTGAAGTACTTTCCTTCTGTACCCTGTTTAGAATATCTAGTTCTTAACTCAGTCTGGGTAGAGTATATGTTTCTAGAAATTTGTCTATTTCTTCTAGGTTGCAAAATTTGGTGGCATATAGGCCTTCATAGTATTCTTGCATGATCCTTTGTATTTCTGTGGTATCAGTTGTAACTTCCCCCTCTTTCATTTCTAATTTGGATTATTTGTGTTTTCTCTTTTTACCTTGGTGAGCCTAGCCAGGGGGTTGTCAGTTTTGTTTTGTTTTTTTGTTTGTTTTTTTTAAAGAACCAGTTCTTTGTTGCATTAATTTTTATTGTTTTTCTGTTCTCTATTTCATTTAGTTCTGCTCTAATTTTTATGATTGCTTTTTTTCTGCTGACTTTGGATGTTTATCATTCTTCTTTTTCTAGTTCTTTTGATATTAGGTTATTTACTTGTGATTTTTCTTGTTTCTTGAAATAGGCCTGTAGTAGTATAAATTTCCCACTTATTACTGCTTTTGCTGTATCCCAGTAATTTTGATATATATAATTTATTCATGTAAAGCTGTCTGGAAAGTATCCAGCCATGTAAGCCACTTTGCTGATTGTCACTGAATACACAGAGTAAGTGAAGAATAAACATGTGCTATGGTAGGCGCCTGGGCAAGTGGGGCCTGTCTGTTACTGCAGCCTAAGTTACCTACAGTATTATTTTATATCTCAGTTCAATTTATTGTGCATCTTGTACCACTTCCTTAAGTTCTGTCTTCCAAATCACAGAATAATCCCTCTTTCCAATGAGATAGCAGTACCATGACTTAACCTCTAAATACAGTCCTTCTTCTGTCTCTTTTCAAAGTCATAGGGAACTTCTCCCTAAGCCCCTTCTCTGTCAGGAAACTGTCCTTACAGGCTATTTCATCAGTATTTTTTCTTTTTTGCTTTGGAGTTAAACTTCAAGTCAAGGGATTCATCACCAGAAATTCCATCTTCTCTTCCTTTCTTCTTCCCTTTGTCCCTTCTTTATCTGTAGATGGCTGTTCTCATCTGTAAACACAAAAGCAATTAGTAAAGGTCTGTGAAATAAGGGCTCAAGTACAGGCATGCCCAACTTTAGAAAATAAATGCATTGCATAAAAGATGCATGTAACTTTATTTGCTCCACATCATTATAAAGTTAGACATGGTGGTATTACTACTCACCCGCTTTTTAGAGAGTATAATATACTGAAAGGTAAAGTATATATCCAATGGGAAACTTTTTTTTTCTGATCTATTTTAAAATTATGTAAAGTAAGCTATAAATCTTGAATGTAAGTAGGCAGGGTTAATTGTAGATTTTTGTTAAATAACTTAAATGTCTGAAGGAAAATCCAGTGCAGGTAAATGCTCAGAAATGCTCCCAGGGGAATTAAAAGACTCTCACTTTTTCGTTCTCTTCTTAGTGTTTAGAGAGCCTATATCATTTTCAGATAGCTGTCATTTTGTGGAAGTCTTTGATTTTTATAAATGAACAGGTTGATATGGATCTGAAGTATAGAAATTCAGAATCAACACAGAGCTGGTGTTTCAAAATATAGTAGTTTGTGAACAAAGAGAGGAGCATATGTGTTGACATACGTGCAATAATAAACAAAAATGAGAAATGAATTGTAGCTAGCTGAGGGCAACTATATATTCTGGCAACTGTACTATGTCCTGGATTACTTCCATGCTTTATAAATTCTAAAATCCTGAATATATACGGTATGTATATATACATATATGTTCAGCACATATATCTATATATCTTTATGTATAGAAATAAAGATATATGTATCTTTAAACAAATTTATTATATTTATTAAATGTAATAAATATGTACAGTTTAGGGATACTAATAAAACAAGTACCTATGTCCCCACCACCTAGCTTAAGAACAGAACAAGACCAGTACTTTTAAAGCCCCTCTAAGATATCATCCTGGAAATCAAATCAATTAATATTTGGACCCATTAGTGAGGGTCCCTCCAATATTTCATTCTGCATTCCCAGAAAAATTATCCTGAATTTTTAGGTTTTCATTTATGTATGTAGCCCTAAACAAAGTCCACTTAGTTTTGCCTATTTTTAAACTTTGTATAAATGAACGTATGCTCTGTATTTTTCTGTGCCTTGCTTTTTTTTTGGTCAACATTATTTTTTTTTATTTGCATATAGCTGTAGTTTATTAATCTCAATTATTGTGCAGTTTCCCATTGTAATATTTCACAATGTATGCATTATATATTTTATGAGATATCATTTTTTTTTATAGTAAAATTATGTAGGGTTAATTGCTATATGTGGTTTGGTTTATTCCAACCTTGGGTTCAATGTTTTATTTTTTTAAAGCTATTTAGCATGGAAAATTTGTTAAAATCTTTATATAATCAAGATGTTCTAATTTCTCTTTCACCACTGGTTTGATAGAAATTGATCAGTTTTCTTCATAGCACATTATCATGATATATTTGGCTTCTCTTATCTTGCTACTGAATCTTGTGTTGGATTTATAGTTCCCATGGAGAACGTTGCAACAATTGCTGATTGTGCCAGTGTGATTGAAGGAGTCAGTCGGAGCAGAAATGCCTTGCTGAATGGGGACACCAAGAATTATGATTGGGATTCTGGCTATACCTGTCATCAGCTAGGAAGTGGTGCGATTGTGGTTCAACTGGCGCAGCCATACATGATTGGGTCAATACGGTAAGAAAGTTTCTTTTTATTCATTACTTTTAAAATGGAAGACACGTGTGCAAATTGTGTTTTGTTACAACGATGATCCCAGGGACTTCAGTGAAGACACTCTTCTGTTCTTTGTTCTCAATATCAAGGAGAGAGGTGGAAAAGGGGGAATGAAGAAATGCAGGGTGCTTGTTTGGATTCTCTGGTGGGGAGATGCACCAAAATTAGACTTGTGGAAGGACTAGATTAGAGAAGTGTCTCTCTGGGTGTGGCTTACCCCTTATCAAGTCTCAGTTATATTGATGAGGGACTTAGAGTATAATATCAAGACAGATTATATAGAATCAAAGCTCATTTTCAAGTTTAATAAATGATATTACATAGGAACCAAACAAATATGAATATGAGACCTCTAAAAAGTCTTTTTAATGATCTTTATATCTGGTTTTTAGTTCTTGTTTTCATTTACTTTTAAGAAGGGAACATTAACCCAATATTGCTTGATTTATAGGATCATATAATGTTAAAATGTAAGACTGGTAACATGCCCTAAAGGATAACCTTTTTTTTTTAAGATTTATTTTATTGGGGATTTTTTGTTTGTTTGTTTGGGGGGTTTTTTGTTTTGTTTTGTTTTGTTTTTGGGCGTAGTTATCTCTTCAGAGGATCATGCCTTGTGCTCATATTTATTTATTTATTTATTTATTTATATTGTTAAATTTATTGGGGTGACATTGATTGGTAACAATTAGATAGTTTCCAGATGTACAAGTCCACATCACATCACCTCTGCATCGCAGAGAGAGAAGGTGGAAGTCCCAGAGCAGTCTCCACAGTCACACATCATCAATTCTTAAACGTAGCCTCAGGCCCAGGGCCAGGACTTGGTCCTTGGACTTGATTCTTGGACCTTGGGGTTGCAAAGCAAGCACTCAACGCGCTGAGCCATGCTGGCATTTTAAATTTTCTAAGAAGGTCTCTGAAAGACTAATGGTGTGTGTGTCTGTGTGTGTGCCTGTGTCTGTGTCTACCATTAGATAAGTTATCTGACATTGTATCTTAGCCTGCCAGGTAGAAATGTTGGGTGGGGGCATGGATGCCTTACCACCATCATGCTCCATCACACTTGCTTTGTTATTTCCTGATTTCATTGTAAAGTAAGTCAATATAAAGACAGAAATGGCACACACATGCACATACACACACACACACACACACACACACACACAAAAGGTAGTAGGATTCTAATCAGTAAATGTTTATTGATGTTTATAACCATAGGGGTTATTATTGCTTGCCAGTTCCCAAGGGTGCCCTGATAAGTGATGGTGGATTTTGGGGGGATTTCAGACTATGGGTTTCATTTAAATTGTCAATCCTTTTACATAAAGGACCACATACAGTCCGAGTACTATATACAACAAATCACAGATAAAGAAGAAGGCTTGAGTTTATCCTGCAGAACAGACAACTCACTTTGTGCTTAGGAAGAGGGAAAAGACAAGCCACAATCAGCCTGGACAAGCTATCAATACCAATAAACTTCCATCACATAGTAAACAATACCCCTCCCTTCCTTTTTCTCAGCTGCATACATTAACTAATATATTCATAAGCCATCTATTTTATAAGCCATTCTAGAATTTTTGCCATAAATGGTGTGAAACTTATCTGAATATTTCTTATTACAATCTGTCCCTCTTCACTTTAAATATCTGGGAAACAGTAGTCCTTCTCTTGTCACTGGCACTCCTTGTAGTCACCACAATTTCATGAAGATTACCAATCGTGTCTCTGAGATTACATCTGCAATTTCTTTCAGCAGGCTTGTGGTGTAACTCATCTGAGCCAGGAGACTTGAAATCATTTAAATTGACTAGATACTCTCTTTCTTTCACTTCACCTATTTGGGGCTTCAATTTTCTCTTTATTATGTTTGTTCTGCCATTTCTCATTTGAAGACCAGTCTCCTTGACAATGACGATGGAAGCAAACGGGCAGCTTAGTAGCTCTGCCCATTCTCTTGTAATGTTCCCTGTATTCTGTCTGCTTACTTGGTACTCCATCCCCCCAACCTAAAAATGTTCCATGTGCATCTCAAACCAATATGTCAGAAATGGAATTCCATTATCTTCCCCTTCCCCTGCTCAAGTTTCCTCACACTGTCATTCCCTATCTCATTTAGTGGCACCATGCATCTATCCATCATCTGAGCCAAAAACATGGGAATCTTTCTAAATTTCTATCTCACCTCCTCCCTCAACCAGTGGGCTGTAAAGTTCTGTCACTAACATCTCTTATACATCTCACAAATCCTTCCCCTCCTTTTCATTCCCACTGCCATATAAATCCTATTGGAGCATTTGTCACATTTGTGTTATAATTGTTTACTTGCTGCCTCGAACCAGCCTCACCTGATATGTAAAACCTGTAGCAATTCAGAATAACTGTCCTTGACAGACTGAATGATGAGGTAGTCTGTCGAGATAGAAGGGGAAATGATCGTGGGTATAGTAGGAGATCTGGAATTTTAAATCAACTGGGACCTTGTGCAGTCTTTGCGAAGGTGACAACTCAGAGACAAACAGGCTCTTCATATGACAAAGCCATCTTAGACTAGCTCTCTTAAAGAATCAGAGATGTTGAATCTAATGCCAGAAAAAAAAGTGTAATTGGGCCTTAAGGCAAGAGAGAACAGTGCCCATTTGGCTTTCTTTAAATGTGGAATGAAAATGGTTCTCCCAAACAAGTTTTCTTTTCCTAACTAAGAGGAGGGATGATCATGAGCACAACCAAAGGCAGAACTATGTTCTCAGCACAGTGTGAAGCCTCCAACTTCCTGAAGTCCAACTATTGTTTCTGCAGTGAGAAAAATCCATGAAATTGAAGCCCTGGGTAACTGGCTGAGCGCTCAGAGAGACACGTATTTGTGAAACTCACATTATGTTGTCAGGAACTGCATTTGCCTCTTCTGTGACATTATTAAGAAGAAAGGGAGAAGGATTTCTTGACCACCAATGCCTGTGGACGCTGCTGGATATCTTGGCAGGCCATGGTTAGCAGCAGCTGATGGGCCCAGATAGATGTTTATTGATAGGAAACTAGATCAGTGGCACCTCTTCACAGGGATGGGTAATTGACCAATGACAGGTTGATTAGTCAGTGACATTTGACCTACAGCTTCTATTGCTTGTGATGACTGACTTGCTTTCCTAGTCACTGCATCCAAAAGAAGCCCAGTGATTCTGAATCAACACCTAGAGGGAGAGCATTACAGCAGGGTGACTGACACTTTCCCCATCTGAAAGAGAGGAGAGCTGGCAATCCTGAAAGCTCTTGGTACACTTGCTTTAAAAATTGAAACTTCTTTGTAGATGATGACTACAAAGGCAAAGTTCTAAAATGCAAATCATCGTGATCACTTCATTCTTTATTTCTAAGAGACGGTATAATGGTTTTGTGGATAAAGCTTCCTTTTGTGTGTGTGTTTTCACCCAGAGAGACCACTTCTTCCCTTTCCTGAGAGTGTGCCCTGTGTTGGGGAAGTAGGCAGAGCCTTCTTAGGTGACAGACAGGGCTTGCACCTCAGCACAGTCAGCAGGGCCCCACTCCTGCTGGTGTGTCTGGTGCCAGCACCCTGGTGGTGCCCTGGAAAGATTGGCCATCTCCACCTGCCCTGTTTCCTTTCATTCATTCAGCACACATTTATGGAACCTTTTTCTCTGTGCCAGGCACAGCTGTAAGCACTGGGGATACAGCACTGAGTATAGGAAGCAGTCGTCAGACTGGTGCTCTGTTGGCACTGACATTCTGGGGAGTAGGTAAACAGGAAAAAAACACTGCTGGTAATATGTCAGATAATTCAAAGTGCCATGAGGCAATCAGGAGGGAGGACGAGGGGATGGAAACAGTGCAGTTTTAGATTGAGGAGAGCAAGCCATTTGGGGACCCCCGGGAAATGCTCATCACAGGCAGAGTGCCAAGGCCCTGCAAGGGGAAGCACGTCTGACAGGTTGCAGCAGCAGCAAGGAAGCTATTGTGGCTGAAGCACAGTGAGGGAGGGGACAGTAAGAGTCACTTGGAGAGGTGCCAGCCCTGAGGTGACCTTTTGTTGCTATTTCTGTAGTCAGTCACAGCCCACCTACCACCACAGCCCCCACCCCAGTGTTTCATGAGCACAAGGGCAGGGCTGGGGCGGCCATCAAGCCTGTAGAAGCATCTTCCTTGCTCCTGATCTACCCTAATTCATCTCACTTTCACAGAAACAAACAGCAGGAGGCATCCTAGTTCTTGCAGTTTAAGGGGAAACTTTCTCCCCATCCTTGTGTTTCTCTTTCCTAAGAGCCAGGGCAGGCAGTATAACTGGGAAGTAAAGAAGTTTGTCTTTGCTGTTGCTCGGTTTATAGGCACAGCAAGTTATTCATTTTACTTGAGAGAAATTGCCTGGAATGTATCTTAAAATTGGGTAACTGAGTAGTAATTATATCATTTTCATGCCATTTTAAAAACATTAAAATTTAAATAGCAGAAATCTTCAGAGGCCTGACCACATTAAAAGACCAGAGTAGAGTCATAATAACTAACCAAATCTACCTAATGTCTTCGTTTATAGTCCCTCTGTCACCTTAGTTTAAGACTTATTATCTTTCACTTGCTAATCATAGTATTCTTTTTTAAGTGTTTTCAGGTTAGTGTGAGAAATCACATACGCTGTGTATTAAGTATGCCTGTCACCCAATTGTTTTCAGCTATTAAATTGATAGCACTTTGTCAAAATCCTAGTTATAACATAGTTAAATTAACAACTTTTACATTAGCTTGAGATGATGTGATGGTTTTGTAGTTGATATGTGCAATACTGTAAGTAAAATACTCATAATGTTTTAAGTAACAAGCTTAACTGTAAATAAGTAGGCTGTCCAAAGATGAAACAGTGAAGATGGATGCAGCTAGACAGACCCAGTCTCTCCGGGTGTTGTGAGGACTAAGGAGTTAATGACACAAAAATATTTTGAACTCCTCAGTTGGAAAATGTTAGATGAATATAGGATGTTAGGACAAAATGGGTATAGCCCAAAGTATGCTCTTTATGGGTATTTATAATGTCTTTAGTTTGTGTGGGTGAGGCTCTTTTTATTTTGCAGTAGGAAAAGCCAGTTCCATTTGTTGAAGTTAATCTGGCACAGACTGTCTGAACCACAAATCAGTTCATGTATTGCAGTTATTAAACAAAAACAAAGCAATAGCAAGTTGATCCTTTAAAAACAAATTAGATATGCCACTGTGATCCTAATTCATCCAGCATATTTTTCTTTCTCTGTGAGCTGTCAAGCCCATGCCTGGTTCAGCTGCCCCTTTACTATTGTGTGGCTACAACCACATCTAGATGATTTATTTAGTTTGTAAATTATGAGGCCCCCTTTTGACTGCTATTTTTCCTTCTTCCCACTGCTTACCACCCTGCCATACTATTGCTCATCTACTTCCTGCCCAAAGGCTAGGCACAGAAAAGAAAAGGGAGAGGAATCGCGCACCATTCCATTTTGTTTTCTATTTAATAGCTCCAGATGAAGGCTTGGTCGATAAAAGTGTGGAGAGGAATTGAAGCTGACTCAAATGATGTTTTGTAATGATTTGCGTATTTTCCACATTTGTGCTGCCTTGAGTCTCTCATAGGACCACAGATAATCTCCAGTTGAAGATAGTGATTTTGTAGGATTGAGATGGACTTGGGCCTTTGCTGTGATTTCTAAGTGCCCAGTGCAGTACTTTGTGCTGTGAGTACTTAATAAACATTCATTGACTGAACTGACAACATAGTGTGTTAGTGCAGCTGAAGGGAGTTCCATCTATCAACTAAATTGGACATCATATTTGCTCAGTGTGTCTGATCTAAGCATATGTGAGGAAACTGTTAAAGATTTGGCATCTCCAACATGTGACTGAGCTTAAGCTCTGGAGTTAGGCCCTGACATTAGCACAGGTAAGGATGCTTACCTCACACATTCCACACCGCTTCTATTTCATTCTTCCTGAGTGCTGCACAGGCAAGCAATCCATCCATTTACCTTAGGACAGCCTCCTTTGCAACCTAGAAAGATAGAAATTTCCTTTTTATAGTCTGAAGAATACCACAAACATCAAAATATATGAATCCTTTGGCTTGGATTAAGACTGCCTATAATTCTACTCAAAATTGGAAAGATATTTTACAAAATATGCTTTGTATCAGTCATGCTGAGTATCATCTGTCACAGCTCCGAACCAAGAAATTTTTCCTTGTCTTGCTGATCCGCGATTATTTACCGAGTGTGGTTTCTCTCTCACCCTGTCTGCCTCTCACTAAAGTCTTCTCTCATCACCTTCAAACCTCTGGTTCCCAAAGAAATTGTTGAATAAGAAACTGTATTTGTGGTTCCCAGTAGATGCTAGAGTCAGAACTGTATGTATGCTTAGGGGACCAGAAATCCTGGAGCCTGAACACAGACAGCAAAGTTTGGGAGCATAGTAAATACTCGTCTGCCAGTTTCATCCTAGAGGTATTTCAAGGCCATAAAGTATTGCTATGGCAACTAAATTGCATGTTATAAATACAGGAAAGGCACTAGAATTCAGATGTTCTTTGGAAAAGCAGGAAAGGTTAAATGCCAAAGAAAAGTGTGTGTGTGTGTGTGTGTGTGTGTGTGTGTGTGTTTGATTTACCTCACATGTCAACCATTTATCTCTCTTGAGTGATTATAGAACTTTTGACAACTAACTAGTCATCATAAAATTTAACTGGATCCATGAAAAAAAAATTAGTTTAGTTTATAAAGATTAACCCATCAAGAAGACATTTTTAGAGAGTCTGTCAGCCCCACTTGACCCAGTATTTCATACACAAATGTGTGTTTTATTAGTTACCCAGAATTGTTACTTAAGACCCTCTCAACAAATACTTACCTCACTAATAGTGCTTTGAGCAGCCATTGTAAAAACCAGAATTCTTCACCTTGGAAAATCAAATGCATGGAAGACATCAGCCTGCTCCTCCTGTGCTTTTATTCTGGCACGTGTTCTACACACTGCAACCCTGGGATGGGCACCACACAAGCACAGGAACGTGGCTGTTCACACGAGGGGTAAGAGAAGTGTAGGCCTTCCTTTTAGCAAATTGAATGTAATTTCCACAAATGTTATACATCATATTGCTTAAAGATAATTTTTCAGTATTGAGTAAATAAAGCAAATCTGAAAATTGATGAAGGGTCATAGTCATTTAAGGTTAATCCTTGAATTAACCCAAAGCAGAAATCTGCCTTTGAAAATCTTCAACTCCTCAGGTGTCCTGAAATCAGAGATTTTTGCCCCCAGGAGCCCAATTCTGTCACCTTATTAGGATTCTTTTGGAGCATCTTGGTAGCAACTGATGTCAGTGTATCTCTCTCTCTCTGTCTCTCTCTCTCTTTAAAAAAACAAACAGGGGAAGCTGGGATGGCTCAGTGGGTTAGGCGCTCACTTTGCAGCCCCGGGGACCGAGGATCGAATCCCGGCCCCGGCCCATGCGGAACCATATGCTGAACTGGGAGCTCCCCCAGTTCATTTCTCTCCTGTCTCTGTCTCTGTCTCTGTCTCTCTCTCTCTCTCTCTCTCTCTCTCTCTCTCTCTCTCTGTCAAAATAAATAAATAAATAAAAATATATTTAAAAAAACAACTTCAAAAAAAAACCAAAAACAAACAAACAAACAAAAAACAAACAAAAACATAAAACCTTATCCCTTTGTAACTAGTAACCACAGGGACACTTGACCAAAACATTCTCATATCTCTAGTTAAGAACAAGTAGAAGCACTGAGGTCAAAAAAAACTTTTCTATTTCCCCTCTTACTACTTCTTCTGCCTCCATCCACCTGCACTCTTGCACCCTTCTCCTAGGACAAATAATTATGATGACAGGCTGGTTGGTGCCTCTCTAGGACTCTCTTCAGCATCTTTCCTGGACACTCAGGGATTTAGCTCCAGCTGAGGAATCATTTTTTTCTGCTGTGTTGCCTCTTTCAACAACGTATCAGATTCAGTAGGAGGGTTATGGGTTACTAGATCCTGCAGAGTATGCTTTTACTTTTCCCTTGGATTTTCATTCCTTCTCCCCTAAGGCCTAACAGTAAGGATTCTCTTCATTTTACCTTATGATGTCTGAAATCATGTCTGTCAATGTATAGGACATTACCAGCCTTTCCACATTATCCTTTTATTGTAACTGAATCCCAGTCAAGACTGTTTAGATTTTCTGTACAGTTTAATGTTTTGAAATGAGTAATGGTTACCATGTCTCAAAGTAGCTCTGGAGCTTTAGCTGCTCCACTCTTTCCATGTAAGAGATGAAGAAACCAAAGTATAATTGAATTCCTTCTCTTTCTCTCCACCATGGACATGGCGATGCAACTGGTGCTAAAACTCTTATCTTGGATGATGCCAATTTTTACACTATCTGACACAGCCTACTGTGGCCTTAGAAGGGAAATTAGAGAAGATATTGCACCTTCTGGTCAACCCACCCTCATTTCCTAAGGTTATGAACTTTCATTTGTTGTAGCTAAGAAGTAACCGCATGTATTTTTTATTACTAGCTCTCATTTACTCCAAAGGAGCTTGCATTTGGGTTGTATTTGACTGCAAATACAGAGAACCAAATTAAGAAAAACTTTTAAAATGTTGGGTTTTTCAATTTTTGTTTTGTTTTGCTTTTGTTTATGTGTGTTTTTGGTCTCACATAACAAAAAGTCCACAGGTAGGTGGTTTCTGGTTATCAGTTCTGCAATTCAGTGAGTTCTTCAGTTTTCTTGCTCTTTCCCACATGTATTATTGCCTCAGAGAAATAAGACTGCTAAGGTTTTCACTTTGTCGGCATTTCGGCAGAAGGATAAGGGCTAAGAGGGAGTAAAAGGGTGAAGAGCCTTGCCAGCCAGGTCTGTCTGTTTTTATTAGGAAAAGCTAAAGCTTTATTTGAAGCCGCACCTTGCTGACTTCTGCTTAATTAGTAGGTAGAACGATGACATACAATCCCTAGCAAGGTTGGAGAACAAGTTGAGGGTCATGCTAAGGGGCTGGCTCATCCAGCCAACAGTTCTGCCACAAGTCCTTACTTCAGGCTAGACATTTCACATCTACTTTGGAATTTGTATAAATCTCCATATTTCATGTGTTCTATTTACTTTCTAAATAGCTTTACTGAGATATAATTCATATACCATATAATTCGTATAGCATTTAAAGTATAGAATTAAATAGGGTATTTTTTTTTTAAAGATGCCCTTAAAGCCCACAGCTTCTGGATATATCCAAAGCAGTAAATATAAAAATTGTATTTCATATTATTCCCAGCTTCAAAAATATTCAGTAAATAAAAAGTCTATATCTGCTTACTGGGTAATTTTGATCCAAAACAAGAAGCATTATTGATTATATATGTTTTACTTCTTATTTATGAAGTTTACCTCTTTAAAAAAAAAACTATAAGTCTCTATTACAAACTGTTGCCTTGCATTTAACTTACTGCTTTTCTGTGATTGGTTTCTGTTCTTTACCAACATCATGACAATGAAATTTGGGAGGCCAGGCAAGATCCCAAATAGCTTCTGATTGATCGAAAGGTTATACATTTGATGTGGTGTGGTCTTACTCTAGTTAAGTATATTTTATCATATCTGAATTTTTATTAAAAGTTGGCAATCCATATGGAATCCATTAACCAAACATATTTTATTGACCAAAACACCTGTTTACCTAACCAGGTTATCAGGATTTAAGTTTTTTCCTGCACATATAAAATTATAGTATCAGAAATTTTATTGCACATTCATGCTATTTTGTAGTGGCCAACTAATTATGTCAAAAGTCCTGCTTGAAATAACATTTTTAGTCTTTAAGATCTGGAGTTAAAATAACCACACCCATCTGCCCTAGAATGAAATGACATGCTGAAGGACCTCTGACTTTCAAAGGGATATTGGGCAAAACCTGTCATACCACCACCAGTCTTTTTCCCCTCTGAGTTCTTGAAATGTGGCATTTTGTTTTGTAGGAATACAGTGAGTGTTTCTAGCTTTTGGAACATTTGGAACAAGATGTACAGTCAATGGGAGGGTAATTATAGCAATCCCAGGATTCTAGGTATTGGGAGAAGAAATTCAGACACTCTCGGCTTTTCCCTCCACCATTTCCTTGTGCCACATCCTGTCCCCGATTCTGTACCTCCCTGAGATGGTGGTCATGTCCAAGGCATTTAGTTCCTTTCCATGGGAGATGCTGATCAGATTGCTTAGTTTGCGGGGCTGAGAGTGGGCCACGGCACAGTGGAATCCTTTCTTGTATCTCTTGTCTGCACTGTGCCCTGAAGAGGCATCAGCCAGCACTAACTGCTAGAAAGAGGCTCTGCCTTCCCTTTTTGTTCCTACCCCTCTTCTATCTCTCCTTACTCCATTCCTCTCTTCTGTTCTTGCAGCAAAGTGATAAGCAGGCCCCTCATTTTCTGCCCTTGGGCATTCTTATTTCCTCTTGTATCTTTTAGGGCAGCCAGGGTAAGATTACTCCCTTAGCCCAGGGACACCTCAGTGCTAGACAACAGAGGACAATAACTTCTCCATTACTGTCTTTTGGTGGTACAAGAGTGTGTATTGGGTTGATTCTTCCTTAAATTGTAATGGTGAGAATGAAGAATAAGTTTTGGGTGTTGAAGAAGGGACAGAGTATGCCTCTTCTCTTGCTCTGGTTGAAGTTGTTCAAGCATAACCAACTTGGGGAGACTCCATGTCTCATGCCTTTTGCATTAGAGTTTTGGGTCAAACATTCTACTAGCAACAAAGCATCCTTCGCTTCTCACTTGTGACTTTCCTTGGCGTATACTTACCCGAAGAACCTTGCAGGAAGGGATCACTGTGATCTAGGATACTGGATCTTGTCCCTAAGTTCCTTAGGCATACCAGTACCACTTAATTGTACCCTGATATATAATGCAAACCTTGTCACTTCTTTTCTTGATATCTAACTTTCTGCATTCATTTCTTCCCTGAGGTTTAAAAAAAAAAGTATCTACAATCAAATAGTGCTTTTATTAGGTAGTTCGTAGTAGTCCTATGAGAAACATCTAAAGCATTTTATAGACAGAATTGTTAGAGAATTGGCAGTAACAAGATAAATAATATCTTGTTGATAATAACCTTCTTGATAGAATAGGTTAATGGTTTTGTCACTATAGTAAAACTTTAATTGTATGTGTTAGACTCAGAGAAAGTAGAGAATTCACGGAGATTAGTTGGAACTATTTGGGGAAAACGTTATACAGAGGCACCCACTTAAAATTGGTTTCATTAAAGATTCCAAATGAGTAATTCTGATAAAACACCAAGCACTATAAGGTTTTTATTGTTCTGCACAGTTATACTGTCTTGGCCAGCTATCTTTGTAAGCTGCTTTTTATATTTGTAGTAGACAGAGCTGAAGAGATAGCAAGGGGATAGATCCATACAAATCTATGTTCTCCTGGTAACAAATAAACAACTCAGCACTGGCTGCCTAATTGGTATGGTTTAGTTTGGTATCATTTTCCTCTATTACTGATATGTTATTATTTTATTGCTGTCACAGTAACTGCCTTATCAATGACTGTATAACTTGTGTGTGGATTGTTTATTGACTTTAAATGGCTCTATAACTCCTTCACCTTACGCTAGTAATTTTACACCCTGTAGTAAGGACCTGGAGGGTGACTGTCTTCAATTTGAGAATGTAGCTCCTGGGCACTTCATCATTTCAGGGAATAGGGAGGGTTTGGGAATGGTTTCCAGATTTTTATTCTTAATTGGAGCCTATTTCTCTCTCTCTCTCTCTCTCTCTCTCTCTCTATATATATATATATATATATATATATCACATTTCTTTTCTTGTTTGTTTAGTCTTAGGAGAAACACAAAAACTTTGGGGTAAAAGGCAAACCAAGAATAGTCAGTATAGTTGTCACAGTAACAAAGATGGGATTAGGACTATAGTAGAATCATAAATTTCCACGTGGAATTTGCTACATGAAAATCTACCAAAACACTTTCAGCAGAAGAAATTTTAGACATTTCTAGGCTAAGCTCAACCTTAAGCTATACCTTTATTCTCTACTTGGTACCCTAACTCTTTACTGCTCACTGGGAACAGCTTTAATTTTCTGTCTAGTCCTGAGACACTGGCAAACATTTTTCCATAAAGGGCCAGGTAGTCATTTTAGACTTTGTATCCTATTGGCTCCATCACAACTGCTCAGCTCTGCCAAGTGTGCTTGGCTGTATTCCAGTAAAACTTTACTTAGAAAAAGAGGCAACCAGAGGCCGTAGGTCACCATTGCTTAACCTATCTAGCTCCTTTCCTCACTAGCAGCTGTGGTACACATCGTTGAAAGCAAAGAATTAGAGAAGTCCATTTGCGTCTCATGGTTTCATAAAATGAGTAATGATACTGACAACCTGTTATGAGAAGATATGAATACTAATTTTAGCATTTAGTTTGGGGGACAAGATGAACACCACAACCCCCTGGTTATTCCTCCTGTGTCTTGTGGGGAGTGAGCCTTGGGGACTGCCACAAGGAAGGATCAGGAGAAAGTCTGGCAAGTGAGGCCTGTGTCCCAAATCTGACTTTAGTAGAGCTGTTCTACCTTTACCTGTGGTGGAAATTGGGGGTTTTTTTCTTTTGTTTTTTTATTGTTTTTGACAGAGAGAGACAGAGAGAGAACTGAACTGGGGGCACTCTGCAGTTCAGCACATGGGTCTGCACGGGCTGGGGCCGGGATTCGATCCCGGGTCCCTAGCGCTGCAAAGCGAGCGCTTTAACCCACCAAGCTGTCCCGGCTTCCCCCTTGGTTTTTTTTCTAAGGCAGTGTTTGTAGAAAAAGTTCTGCTGCTAAAGAATATTTTTGAAAATACTGGTTTATGGTGTTTTACAATCATTATAATACCTTTTCATGGTGAATATAAGAAGTACGAAAGAATTTGTCATGCATTACAGTCGTCTGTGGTAATCTTAGAAGAGTGTTTCCAGGGCCCCCATGATTACCAAAATCCATAGATGCTAAAGCCCTTAGATAAAATGGTGGAGAATAATGAATACAGTGGGTCCTCCACATCCGCACATTCCCAATTACAGATCGTAAATACTTAATGATTTTGATCTGTGGCTGGGTAAACCCACAGATGTAAAACCTGCAGATATGGAGAGCTAACTGTACTTTGTAATTAAAAGGAAAAAAAAAAAAGATTTTAAGAAAGGCATCACAAATCATCTAAGTTAAAATCTTTTTCTCTCTCTCTTACCCTATCCCCCACACACCATTTAACAATTATATATCTGGGATAATAAGGTTGCAAGATAGAGGCAGCACTGGACTCTGGTCTCCTGTCAGATGTTGCTGCTACTAGTTATACGACATTACCTCAGAATGTGTTTGTATCCATCAGAGGCTAAAGGAGAGTCAGTAAAACCCTTCACAGTTCAAATAGGGTATAAGATAACTTGATCCAAAATGTCATGGAAGCCACACTATTTTCTCCTTCCTCACTTGTTTTGTTTCTTCCTTTGAGCTCCTAGGATTCCCCCAAGCTCCTGAGTGCCCTGGAGTTACTAGGGTACAAACTATGCTTACAGCTGAAATCATTCCAGCACTAGCTCCTTGGAGGTTACCCCAGGATGTCTCCCATTCCTCAACATCTAAAAGTTGATGTAATTGTCTGAAGAATGTTAGTTACAACAGTCTCATGTGTGACTCAGACAGGCTGCCTTAGCCAGAGCCCCTCCTGCTCCTCAGCATGAATCTCAGAGTTAATTCGAGAATTCAGTACCAGGGTGGGAGGGTCTGGAGAAATCTGTGGTCTCACCACCTTGGGCATGATTCCTTTCTTGGCTTGTGAGACTTCTTAGTCTTTTGTCTTTTCTGTCTCTGTCTTTCTGAAAGTGAGTTAGAACAGTGATGGGGGGAGGGAGATGCATGAGCATGTGCACATTGGATGTGTCTGCATGGTACCCGGACTGTATTCTCAGGATACCTATGTGGGTCCTATCAACCAAAATAAGAAGAAACTAAAAAGGAATCTAACAGATAGGGTTATGGGGCACAGAAAAGATAAATATTTTTTCTTCTTAATGAGGAAGGATAAGCCAGATTAACAAAGGAAACAGTTTAATTCTCAGAGTACCATATTCTAATGAAGCCTCACACTGTGCTTGAGTCAGACAGAGGGCAAAGGCAAGCTAGCTGCAGCAGGCCCTTAGACAGATGTGAGTGATTTATTCCTGTCTGCCTACTTCACTCAGATTTCCTCCTTTCAGCCATCCAGGATCCATCACCAGAAAGCCCCGTTTCTGTACAGGAGTTTACCCATAGCTTGCCTGGAATACATTTTGAAGGATTAGTGTACATGGCATGGAGACTGGCCCCTGTGCCCAGGACACTGGTGAATATTCATGTCGGCTGCTGGGAGGGTCATTTCTAAAAAGGCAGCTCATGCAGAATACATTCTAAAGAGGGAGGGTGTTTTCTCTTGCCTGCCAATCCTTCAACCAAACAAATGTGGGAGGTAGGGGAAGCTACTCTGTAATTCCAGTGAGTATTTATGAGGCAGAAGCTGCATCCTTAGGTCTTCTGCAGCAGTGGGCAGCACAAAGCCTCCCCAGGCGTAGCCTTTGCCTGACTCCCCACTCTGGGGAAAACAGTACAGGAAATGCCAGGAAAAAATGATGGCTGCCCACTTAGCTATTGGTCCTGTAACCCACACTAGTTTGATTTAATCACAGCTTCTTTAGCAGTTAGAAAAGTTAGGGCTATTAGTGTACAACTGAAAACATTTGAATTAAAGCTTATGACCCTGGCTTTGAAGACCTAGATCAAGAAAACTGTACTGAGTGGCCAGTGATCAAAACAATTCCATTGAAAACCATAATTAGCCATTTTTCCTCTAGCCCTTACCAAAAATTATCTAACATTTGGCCCTTTTCCTTGCTTCTTACTATTCTTCAGATTTGTCACACAGTTACATGTTAAATTGATTAGTTATCTTTTGTTTATACGTACTTATAGCTAGGATTCTCACTCTTATGTATTGGTGGAGAGGCTGTTACTATTATTATTCTGATTAATTTTGTCTTTATTTAAATAGTAAGGCATGTACTACATAGAGGATTATGATTTATGAGACACCTCAGACTTCAAATAGAACAATTACTTGTTCTGAGTGTTTAAATTTTATAGCTCTTGTGACTTTATAGTTTCATTTTTCTGTTTTAGAGGGTAGTTGTTTTTATTTGAAAGCCTTCAGAGAAGAATTCTGCAAAAAAAAATAAAAATAAAAAAAGTTCATTAGAGTAGGGACATAAAGGGAGGAAATTTAAGCCAGGAGAGAGATGGACATAGAGATAGAGATAGAGAGGAAGAAGAGGAGGAGGAGAGGGAGGGACGGAGGGAGGCAGTGAGAGAGAGACAGAGATAGGGAGGGAGGGAGAGAGAGTGAGGACTTACACTCCAGAGCATTTCATTGTTTCATTGTACAGGACCTAAAGGAATCAACATGATTTGGGAGGAGAGAGAGGATTAAAGGATAAGTGAGGAATAGCCAGCCCTGGGGTGCAGCTAAAGGAGGACCAGGGCCTGAACTGGAGGGGCATGTGTTTTAAAGTCATTGCAGCAAGAGCTCAGGACTTGTAGATTGTGCCTGTGGAGAAAGAATGTGATTCAAAGCAGGAGCAAAGGTTGAAACCCAGATCTGATTTGGTGGAAAAGGTCAGACTGATAAAAAAGAAAGAGAGGGATGTAGGAAAATAGTACTGGCTGTGTTAAGAGAGACCAGACAAGAGATTTGGTGAGAACAAAAATAAAGAGATGACATGACTGAACAGGAAGAGTTTTGCCTTGTAGTTCATCCCTGCTGGAATGTTCTCTCACCTGTAATATTCAGAGTTGAGCCTTCCCACCTTGTTTGCCCTTCCATTCTCTCTCCCTTTTTCACCAGGTTGAGAGAATACATAGATCTGCCTGCAGCTAAATTGTGAATTCTCCCACAGACATGGTTTCCTATGAAAACTTGACCCAAGGGAATAGAAAGGCACTGTGGAGCTTATTAAATTTCTCTCTGACTCTGCATCTTGGTTCTTTGTAGGCTCTGTGCATGTGGTCAGAGGAGAGGGGCAGAAGAATAAGCTCCACAGATGAAATAGTCAGAGTAGGTGTATTTCATAAATTATCTCTTACGTGAGACTTCAAAATTGTGTGGGGGTGGAGGACTGGCGGGGGCGGGGGGGGGGCGGTGGCAGGTGTTTTTGAATAGAAACATACTCAGTCTGTTAACTACCTGGGTTTTGTGAGAAGGGTGACTTATCTGTAGTTCCCTCTCCACTTTCCATCATCCTGTCCTGTCCTGGTCCCCTTTTCTCTTTCAGTTCAATTCAGTAGGGCTTATGAAGTCCTGGGGACCCTGATGAATACCAAGACTATAGCCATACATAGTCCCTGCACTCTAGAAGCAGAGTCAGGGTGGTGCCTACTGACTGAACTTGGTCCTGAGCACTGAAGGGACAGGACATTGGATGGTGTTATGCGTGGAACCTAGAACCAGATGATACTTTAGTCTCCCTGTTGGATGAAGGTTCACACTGAGGCCATTTTATTCCATGGGAGTTATAAATGTAAGTAAAGATCCAAGGAGTAAAATCCCTAACACTCAGCTGGTAGAACAGTGAGCTCTGAACTTTTTAACATGCCTGTCCCTTTTTCTCACCCTCCAAATAATTTCATAGGTTTGCGGACAGGAAACAGGAAAACTGACACAAATGCATATTGCCTACAGCTGTTAAAGAAGAAACTGATTCTGGCCTTTTTAAATTACAACTGCCCCTAATAGCCTTCCTAGAAAATGAAGCTAAAGTGAGCTGGATTTGATACCTAGGGAGCTAAGCCCTGTGGTCTGGGCAGGACCTCTGCCTTTCTACCTCATGCACATCCTTTTCCAATCCCGCTGTTGAGCTGAATAGGGCCAGTCTTACTGATTGTGTGTCTGCGTGGTGATGAGGAAGCTGCTGAGATCAAGGAAAGTGGCCTTGTTGTGGAGAGGGGATCGATCCTGCCAAATTTAAACACAGGGAGGAAAAGTCTGTAAAAACTGCATGCCTGCTTAGTGCATCACTGCCGAAAGGGGCTATAATATGATGAAACTTCACCTTTTAAAATGGTTCCCAATATGTTTGATGCCAACATCTTGCTTAAGAGAAGGGCTGCATTGGAAAGAGTCACCTTGCAAAATAGAAGAAAATAGCTTGTTCTTATCAAAGGCTGTGTGGCCTGGACAAAATTTTGTCATGTATCCACATTAAAAGCATAAAATGAAAGAATTTTCATCAAATTGACCTGTGGAATATGAAATCTAGATTATAAACCTAAGCCAAAACTTATTTACTAATAAAGAGTTTGCAAAGTGATTGAATAATTTATAAAAGATTGCTTGGGCAGTATTTTGTCCCCATAAGAAAATCAACCAAGTAACCTAGAAAAATAGATTTGCATTGGAAGCAGGAAGTGTGCTGATTATAAGTTGTTGTTTCTTTCCAAATGTGATAATGTATGCAACAACATTTTGAAACCGGTGAGGTCTGCGTGAATGTGAGGTAGGGTTATGATTAGTTGCTCACCCTTTAGTCTGTGCTCAGTATTTATGGAATATTGCAGCTCAGCCACACTAATTGGTAGTATGGTGTCATTACCTTTTATTTTGTCACCTAAAACTTGAAATTAAAAACTGAATTCCTCCCAGGCATGAATTGATGGTCTCAGTTAATTGTTATAAGTTGGTAGTTTTGTACTGTCTCAAACTTTTGGAAAGTTTTGTCCTGTCTAGCTATCTATATGGCCATATCCTACTGATGTATTCTCCATCAACATTTCTGTACTTTCGTATAATTTACCTGGATTATATTGTATTGAATGTAAGATTCAAGGGAGAAAAGGCCCCTTCCTTCATTCCCCTTTCTCAGTGAGCCAGCCTACACGATGGAGCCCAAGTGTGTACGTTGCCATCTCCTCACTTGTTTTCGCCCTGCGTCTCCAGTGACTAAACACAGAAACTACGTATGCCAGACAACCAAGAGCTTGCACTTGTCATTCCCCTCACCAGATACAGGAGGTATTGTTCACCAGAGCCATTATCTTTTTCTCGCTTAGAGAATTCACCCTTTATGTCCAGGATATGAGAGAAATTAAAGGGTAGCAGGACTAACGTATTCCCCCAAATCCTATCCCATCTGGCAATCAGTCTGTATTTCATTCCTCCTGCTATTGGAGGAAGGCTATATTTCTTTACCCTGAAGGTCATGGCCCACTTAGAGGCAGGGCCCCCTAGCAGCTGCTTCTCTGAAGTTCTTATGTCTGGAATCTGCAGGGTGGCCACCTGGTCCACTTCACACATTTTTGATCAAATGTAGTTACTGGGTTTCAGTCTCCTGCTAAGAATCTCATTTTGGACTTGTAGTTCTCCAGCAGCTATTCTCAGCTTGGCCTTGCTTCCCACCCAAGGAGGAAGCTACATAGTCAAATACTGTGACAAACAACAATGAGGTTCCCTCTCATCTTTGAGAAGATCCCAGTTTCTTCCCAGTTTGTTCCCCTGAAGCTGTATCAGTTCCTTCTGACAGCTGTTACAGACTCCCTCCTGCCTATCACTAACAGAGATTAGAATATAACCCCTAGCATGTTTCTTTCTGCTCTTTCAGGAGAGTAGGAACTGGACTCTTCTGAATAAGGTGAAAACACTGAAATTTCCCTTCATAGCCAGAGCTTCTTACCTTTCTCCCTCACCTTCATGTTTATCACATCTGTTCATTTGCTGCATGACCTCCAGTCCATCTCTGGAAAGTTAATCAGCTCCCTCTGACCCCACTTCACACCTCAGCAGCCTAGAACTGGTAAAGCCTCTTGCTGGACTTTCATTTGCCTGACCCTGCATTGCATCCTCCTGTCACCGTCAACCCTGCTTTCTTCTCTCCTGCTCCCTCACTACCACTGCTTAAGAGAGCTGTAAACTATGCTCATTGTTCCATCTTTGCAAGGGCCCCTCCCTGCAGCTCAGCTGGCCCCACTCTGCAGTCCTCCCACTCTCAGTTCTTCAAAGAACCTCATTTCATACTTGAGTGGAAAGATCGCCATCCAGGCTGAGCTTCCTCACCATGCCTGTTCTTCCCCTCTTTATCTCTGGTCCTATAGCCATCGTGTCATCCTCATCATCTGAGCATCTACTCTTCGTTGGCTGCCTCTTCTGTCTCATGCACTCTGCTAGGAGCTTTTCTTAGGCCCTGTAGTTCCAAGCTGCAGAAACCAGGTAAAGGTGGCTTAAGCCATTCATGGTGACTTTACTTCAGTGATTGGAAGATTTCTCACAGAACACTAGAACAGAAACTGGTGGCCCTCAGAGGTACTAAAAGGAGATACCGGAATCCTGCCAGCAGCCCAGACAACCCTCCCTGGGCCTCACCATCTGTCTTCTTTGCTTCTCTGGCAAATGACTTCCTTTGTTTCCTTTGTGCCTCATGAAAGAGGATCACCCCAGAATGCCTGAATTTTCATCATCTCATTTTAAGCAAACAGGGCCGATTAAGCTACAGTCTCACATAATTCTAAATTTTTTAGATTGGCCCAGCATGGGTCATGTTTCTTCCTAGAATGCATTCAAGTGTGCCCCTCCCCATGTTAACCTCAATGTTGGGCCAGAAACAGTCTCAAAGAGAGGAGTCACTATGTAATGGACAAATATATCAAAAACAATCTGTACTACATATGCTGTTTCAGCAAATTATAAAATGTTAGATAGAATGGAAAGAGCCCTTAGAAACCGTCAAATCTAGACCTTTAATTTCACAAAGGATGAAACTGAAGTACAAGTAAGTTAAGTGACTGGCCTAATGTCACATAGTCAGTACTCAATAAGTATTTGTTGAATAGCAGATAGTAATTTCTAAAGAACTTAATTTCTGAAGATCTTTAACAGAATAGTCTGTATAAATTTTTAAGATCAGATTTTAACTGAGTGATTAGAAATGGATTTGATGATAAATTATTATTATATTACTAATATCTTGGCAGTTGATCTTCCCTTAATTATCTGTTTTCACCCAAATGAGAAATCTCTGCAGCAGCTGCAGTCAGGGCCCCAGGCCTTCCAGTGAGTCTCCCACAAACAATGGACAAGTTAGAAACAGGCAAAACAGACACTTGCTGATCATCTAAAAGGCACACCAGTTCAGTGAAGAAGCTGTTGATCTCAACTGCTAAACCTCAGCCATTGTTCACGGTCTGGCACAGAATTAATCCCTTAAGAAAGGGATGAAAAAAACGCCATTCAGCACAACCTAGTTTGTCATCGCATGCATAATGCAGACTTTCCAATTAGAATGTTACAATTTGAAAACTTTCTTCACAGACTGATGAGAGAGCAATTATTTTAAAGAAGGGAAAACTCAGTCCACTGGGTTTGCCTCAAGTCACTTCTGACTCAAGCCGCAAAGACGAGTTTTGAAAACATATTCGCTATTGAATTTTGTATCAAAACACCAGCAAGGAGAGCAATTAGTTACTGTAAACTGAACCCTGGTAATCAATGGTATGCAGCCAGCCAGAGCATTTATGGAAGATGTAAGCAAAATCACATCTGTTAATCAATTTTTAAAAACCTAGCATTTTACTGTTTCTGTGGGAAGCTCCACAGTGAGAATGAGGGAACTTGGAGGAGACAACATTTCATATCACCAGGCGTTTCATGCTATGCTCATTAGGTAAGCACACACCCAACTTGCATCCATAGAATTGGCAACACTTCCTTTATTCAGCCCCTTTTGAAAACGACTTTTGATGTAGGGGTGGAGGTTTGTAGATATGGGGTGCATATTTCAGGAGCTCCTCTCAGTTAAAATCAGAGGGAGCATATCATCCTGGGAGAGCTCCCAGGGCAAACATTCTTCTGCAGATTACGAATGGGAAATATCTCTGTGTTGCTGCATGTGGGAAGAAGTCAGAACAGACTTTGTGGGCAGGGAAGAAAGTGAAGGGAGTTGGTGGGCTTTGCAGTTGTGCCTTCCATGGAAAAGATAAATTGAGCCAGTTTTTCCCTACTGTCCTTAAGCTGTGCTTCCTTTTTTTCAGTTGAATCAACAAAGGGATTTTCATTCCTAACTAAGCCTAAATTCCAAGTAAATATGTATCCTGACCCATGAATTAGAACCTCTCTTAAAAACTCAAAAATGTAGGTTAGTCTGAGCCGTAGGCTTTATAACCTCAGATCCATCAGTCTCCCTTTTCCACTCAGGAGTCACCGTGACCCCACATTTCCAGCCCCCAGGGACTCTTAATAGAGGAATAGAGAGATGTCTCCACCAGTATGTGCATTTGGCTGCTGTTCAGAAAAAAAGACTTTAGGCCAGGAGAAATTACTAGGGTAGAGATCGATAGACTAGGCTAATAAAAATTAATATCTTCAGCATGCAAACTGATAGGCAGTAAATTAATATCCTTAAAATACGGAGGATGTCATGTAAGTCATTAACAAAAGGATAAATATAAGAAGAAAATGGGTAAAATGTTCAAGTTCAATGATAAGTAAAAAGCTGTAAATTAAAGTACATAATGAGATATATTTCTTCTATCAAATTGGCAGTATTTTTAAAGATAAAACACAATGTTGGTGGTGACTCACAGAAACAGGATTTGTTATACACTGTTGATGGTGTGAGTATAAATTACTGCAGACTTTGGTTCATGGGAGAGGGGAGAGGTGTGCAGCTATTTTCTAATACATATCAAGGCCTCACGTGCCCTGCTCCAAGAATCTCCCTTACAGAAACTTTAAAAAGCAGTAATCATAGATTTAGCTTATAAGAATGTTTATCTCAGAAATTTCATAACAGTGCAATGTTATCAACTACCTAAGTGCCCAATAATAAGAGACTGATTGAATAAAGTATGGGGCATCCATACAGTGAAATTTTGTGAAGCCAGTACATATGATGAGAAAGAATATGTGACGATACAAAAAGGTATTCATAGTAGATCATAAAGCAAAACAAGTTACAAATAATTTGCGCTCTGTATGTTTACAAAATAATTGGAATTACAGGTGATCCTCATTTTATAATAACATAATAATTTTCACTGAAACAATTGGAGGACTTTATAGAATAAGCTACTATTAGACACAATATGCACAACTTTTAAAATTCTTTTAATAATACTATCCAAGAATTTCTCCTAGAGCATTTATGACACTCATAATTGGTCTTACTTTTTATCTTCTCCCTGCCCCATATCCTCAGGGCAGTCTTTTCCCATGAAATATTTCAAAATTCTATCCCAAGAAGGACTGATTATTTTTGTTTGGATACATAGGTAGGAGCACTAGCTCATTATTATTCAGAAGGAAAGGGACTATGATAAACCTAGCTCTCCACAAATAATCCAAATATCCATTAGGGAAATAGCTTCAATATTTTCTCCAAAAAAACATGTTACCAGAGCTGTTAAGTAAAAAGAATGATTAATTAATTTGAAATTTTTTCCTTGTTTTAATCTACTCTGACAGAGTTATGAATGATTGCAGCCCCCAAAAATGTATGAAACTTACACTGTAAATAGAGTACATATTTAGAATAGAATATTTTGAAAAGAAAAAGATTAGTGTCTTTCTAAAAGGCTTATACTCATCTTGAGAACCATACAAACACAGAAGCAAAAAGTACAGTTTTAAAAGTTACTCAACATAATATAAATTAGCGTAGGCTAACTGCATAAAAGTGCTGAGAAACTAGAATAGTATTTGAAGAAATTACTAATGAGAGAAATGAATCACTTTCTTATCAGACAAACTGGTATAATCTAAGAGTAGAATTACTGGGCACTTAAAAACAATAGGGTAGAATCCTGTCTGATTCATTCAGAGTACTCTTGAATGATTAAATACTCAGGTGGATTACAGGGAATCAGTAGGTATAATCTGCTTATGGTTTTCAAAACCTTTTAGTAGTTTTTTTCTATTTAGAGGATGAATTCCAAATTATTAGGTACAGTGTTCCCTCGCCACTTCGCGCTTCATGTTTTGCGGCTTCAGTGCTTCGCGGGTTTCCCCAAAATATTATCGCACTGTGCCTGGCACCCTGCAGGTGCTCAGGGAACGCATGTGATTAAGTGGACGTGCTGGGCTCCCAGTATTAGACCAGATGGAGCCTGAGAGCACAGAATCTCAACACGTTGGACTGGCTAG
>PVKE010020715.1:0-27238 GCA_004027555.1 Craseonycteris thonglongyai | reverse complement strand
AGAAAGAAAGAAAGAAAGAAAGAAAGAAAGAAAGAAAGAAAGAAAGAAAGAAAGAAGAAAGAAAGAAAAAATAAGCAGTCTCATATTCAGACTGTGAAAATTTTTTCTCAGTTTTAACTGGGCAAAGATGAGGAAGGTTAAAGTCAGCATTCATTCCATTCCTGAATCTTAGAACATCTTTATAATTCTGTTGAGAGCAAGCACAAGTGAACCTTAAATGTCTCATATTTAAGCAGTCTATTGCTGACATAAAGGCAGCCAATTTTAATAGTTTTACAGATGGCTCTTTGCCAAGATTCCAACTCAAATTCCCTCGGCACTGTTCTAGACCTGGAGAGTCAATGGCCGATTGGGCGGGAGCCTGTGGAAGGAAAGGGGAGGCATAAAACTAGGCTTCCAGACTCCAGTTTTGCAGCAGAACCTTAGGAGAGGCCAGGGTGAGACCCCTTAAAACAGTGCATCATGTTGCTTTTGATTTCCATTATAATGCTTCAGTATGAGGACTGTCCAGAAAGTACCCACCCATGTAATGTGAAAAATAGTCATTTATGGTTGAATTTTTCCATATAGCCTTTATATAAGTCTATATCTGCATAAATATTAATCTATACCCTATAGCAAGTACCTTAATCAAGAGCATATAATTCAGGGTTGAGTAGTTAGTATTTAAAACAAACAAACAAACAATGCAATTAAAAAATGGACAGAGGATCTGAATAGACACTTCTCCCAAGTAGACATACAAACATCCAATTAATATATGAAAAAGTGCTCAACTTCACTAGCAATGAGGGAAATGCAAATCAAAATCACTATGAAATACCACCTCACACCAATTAGAATGGCTATCATCAGTAAGACAAATAAGTGTTGAAGTGGCTATGGAGGAACACTCATACACTGCTGATGGGCATGTAAATTAGTATAGCCACTGTGGATGACAGTACAAATTTTCCTCAAAATATTAGGAATAGAATTACCATATAAGCAAGCAATTTTTCTTCTGGATATCTACCAAAAAAAAAAAACCTGAAAATATTTATTTATAAAGATATATGTGCCCCGATATCATTGCAACATTATTCACAGTGGCAAAGGCATGGAAACCACTAGTGCCCTTCAGTACATACATTTAAGTTTGCAAACTCATCCTAGAAGTGCTACATACTCATTTCTCATTGATGAATATCACTACAGTCACCTTCAAAGTACTCCCTTTGGGAAGCTGTGCACCTATGGCAGCTCCTAGTCTTCAAAGCAATTTTGAAACTCTTTCTGGAATGGCCATCAGAACCACCATCGTACTTGTATTACTCTGCTATAAGAAAAGTTGAAATACTGCCATTTTCAAGAACATAGATGATTTTTGAGATTATCACGCCAAATAAAGTATGTCGTACAGAAAAATCAAGAACTGTGTGATTTCACTCATCTGTGGGATATAAAACTAAAGTAACAAACCAATAAGGCAAAAAAAACGAATAAAAACTCATAGACACAGACAACAGTTTAGTGGTTACCAGAAAGTAAGGGGGTGGGAAGGAGGGTAGAGGAGGATAAAGGGGGTCACATATAGGAGGGGTGATGAAAGAACTGACTCAGGGTGGTGAACACACAATGCAATTTGTAAATGATGTATTATAGAATTGTATAATTTGACTAACCAATGTCACCCCAATAAATTTAATAAAAATTCAAAAATAAATAAAATCTCAGCAACAAAAAAAACCTAAATAAAATAATAAAATATCTACAATTGCATTAGGTTGGACATATGGAAGTTCAACACTGACTAGTGTAAGAATAAAAAACTTCCCTGCTCTGAAAATACTTATTTTTTCAAAAATAAAATAATAAAATAAAACTTTAATTACAAATCCATATACTCACAGGGGTTAAGAGAGGGCAGCCTTAAATTGTTTTAAAATGCCTCTGAGAATTTATTTACCGGTATTTTTTTTTTTTTTTAATAAGGGACCATAGAAATCCATGTGGATGGACTAGAAAGGACAGGCAACTCAGTCCCTTGTATCAATAGGATGAAAGAGTCAATGATATAACGTCCTAGGCAAGGAATTTGGATCGGTGTTGTGCAAACTCATGTACACATAATTCTACCCTGACTTTGATTAGATTAGCAGAATCCTGCCCCCAAATACTGGTGAATAAGCTTCAAAGGAACTTTTCCTGTCGGGCGCTTGCTGGAATGCCTAAACCTGAGCTTATCCAACAGATTATACGACTGTTTTGTCTGCTTGCAAATGTATGTATGGTAGAATTTGGTTTAGGATTGCTTTCATCTTATCATCTGTTACATACAAAGCCTAATGTATGGGTACAAATGAAGACCAACTTACCGTATGTTTAAATATTTAAAATTATAAATCAAATTGACAAACTTTTAAAGAATTTATGTTCTATCCTTTGACTTTGGCAACACTGAAACACTATTGGTTGACGCTACCTAAGGGAAGGAATTTAATAAATTAACCAAGTTGCCTCTTGCATAGGTCTATTGTTTGAATCCACAATATTTGATTTAATTTAGATAGGTGAGAGTTTGTATAGACATTATAGTGCTAAACTGCCATTTCTAACAGTGGCTTTCAGCAGTCAGGTATAATACGCTCCTAGAAAATGAAATAATAAAATGTCTATTATTTTAGAGGATTATTTTCAATGAAATTATATGTATTTAGATAATGAATTCATAGAATAAGTAGGCAATATAGCTTATAAGTAGTAAATTTCTGTTTAATGACTAGCAATTAAATGTAAGCTTGTATCATATATGTACATATCAAAAAAGTTTATTTTACATTAAATGAAGTTTCCAGGAATTTAAAACTTTTTAAAATAAGTGTTATTCATTTTACAATTGTTTAAATTTAAGAACAAAAGTAACAAGTTTAAATAATAAACCAGTGTTTTAAGCGCTGTCTCTGATAGGTTGGTTGCATCTGTTTTGTTTAGTTCTTTTTCTGGAGTTTTCTTCTTTTATTTGGGACAAGTTTCTTTGTGTCCTCATTGTAGTTGCCTCTCTGTGTTTGCTTCTATTGATTAGGAGTATGTCTCTGTCTTTGCCATGTGGCCTTACGTAGTAGGTGTTCTGGTTGGTCCAGTCACCCTCACCAGTTGTGCATGTGTTGCAGGAGTGTCCCTTTTGTGTGTTTGGTGTATTCTCCTGTTGTAGTTGAGCCTTGATTGCTTTTGACTAATCAGTGGTTGGGATGAATCACAGGCTGACTGATTTGCGAACTGGCTATGCACACAATGGATGAGCCGTTCTGTGTGGGCTGACCCGTCAGAGGGGCATTTTTCCCAGAGGGCTCTTGTGCCTGATGAGACCACCCTTTGGGTGTGCTGCTTGTGGCACTAATCTGTTAGTTTTCTGGTGTGGTCTAAAGTTGGCCTGTGGGTGATTTGTTTCTCATGACTCTTGGGAGGGAGCTCCCAAGCAGACCAATTTTCGTCTTGCCTGAAGGTTACGCTATTCCTATTGTGATGAGAATTTGAGAACCAAACTTCCCTGAATATATTTACCCTCCTTTATACCTTACTCGATCTCTCTTATTTTTAATTTTTCTAACCTTTAAATATATTTCTACTAAAATGAGACTTAATCAATATTCTGTTTAATATCTCCTATTAAATATTTACTAGTGTAAATAGTATTTCAACTTGGGTCAGGGTTGTCCAACTTTTGGCTTCCCTGGCCACATTGGAAGAATAATTGTCTTGGGACACACAGAAAATACACTAACACTAATGATAGCTGATAAACTTAAAATAAAATGCAAAAACAATCTCATAAAGTTTTAAGAAAGTTTATGAACTTGTGTTGGGCTCCATTCAAAGCTGTCCTGAGCCACACGCAGGCAATGAATTATAGGTTAAACAAGCTTGACCTAGGCTTTAAAAAAATATTTTAGGGGAAGCCAGATGGCTCAGTGGGTTAAGAGCTCACGTTGCAGCCCCAGGGACCAAGAATCGAATCCTAGCCCGGGCCCATGCAGACCCATATCCTGAACTAGGGTGTCCTTCGACACAGGAGGTCCACAGCCCAGTTCCTGCCCTGCATGGCTACAGCCCACCTGTGTGGAATGAAACCAGAAAACTGATGATGTACAACTCTGGAGACTGCTCTGATCCCTTCCCCTTCTCTCTGTCTCTCACTGTCTCTGTCTCTCTCAAAAACAATAAAATAAATCTTAAAAAAAAATATTTTAGTTACTCAAAAGAGAAAACTTTAGTTGGCTTTAAAATGATATTGTGATAAATTTTTGTCATCTTTAGTTTATCAAATATTTTTACACATATGAAATGGTTTGATTTCTTTTGAACAGAAGTGAATTGAGAAATGGTACACTTTCGTATGTTGTCTGAATGCAAGAATATTTGTATGCAGAAGCTTCAGATGACAGGGGCTCTTTTTAGCTTTTCTTTTTTTTTTTGAAGAGACAGATCCAACCACCTCACATATTGAGTTTATCTCTTTTTTTAAAGTACAGCACGCTTAAAATTTCTGGAACAGAATCTTCTTCTTCATCTTTAGTACATGAGATAAAAATGCAGCTGAGTCAATGATTTGAATGTTTTTGTAGGGAACTATGTGTTTTATTTCCAAAGACACTAAAACTGAGCTATTGACATCTCAATATTACCAGAGGGTCATTGTCATTTCATTCCTCTTCAGAGAACTGACTAACCACTATTTGACCTCATATGCATTCCACTATAATTAACAATCTTCTTTTCACTTATGGCTTCACTTCTACTTACTTCAAGTCAATCTAATTTTCTTATACTTTAATAAGGCATGCTGACAAAAAAGATGATTAAATGTAAATTACAGGCTTCTCTAACTCGATGAAGTATCACCTATCTGTGAAGACTGTTTTAATGATTAAACCACACTGTAAAACAAGGGTTCAAAACAATTTTTCAACCTAACTTGTGATATTGTGATACTTCATCAGAAGAGAAGAGTTTGCTCTTGCTTAGTTTAATATATATATACACACACACATATGTATATATAAATGATATTGATATGTATATTGAAATATATATATTGAAATATGTATATTGAAATACCATTTATATTTTTATACTAGAAATATGTAACTATACCCTTCTTGCATTGAGAATCATTTCTTTCAGGAATAGAATGAGATTGACAATAAAATTTTATACCAAATATGTTCCACTAACTGTTCATTTGTCCACCAAATACTTATTGCACTATGTAATTATCGATGTGCCAGGACCTGGAAATTAAACAGGAACTATAGATAGGATTCTGCCTTTATGAAGAGGAAATCTTAAGTGTCTTATAGGGGGAGACATGAAAATGAACAATAACAACAAATAAAATGATTTCAGATAGTGATAAACACTGTGAAAATATTAAATCATGACAATGGCACAAAGAGTGACAACAGTGATAGAAGAACAATTACAAGGTTATTAAGAATAGAAATTAGCAAATAATAAGAGGAGTCATATGAGATGAATTTGGAGAGGTAGGCCTGATGGTAATCATTTAATATCTTTTAATATAGATCTCAGGTTAATGTAAATGTAGGGACAAATATGAAAGCATGATTTATAAATGTCATATATTCTAACAAAATTGAAAAAAGGCAAATAAAAATTGTAGAATAAGGGAAAGAGAAAAAAGACAGTAGAATAAGTACTATAATTGTTTCCACAGGCAATAGTGGAAGCAAAGGATAGCATTAATAATTAACAGCAAGTTAATAAAATTTTAAATAAAAAAAACCAGTGGACTAAGAGCATATGAAATAAATATATGTACAAAAATAACAACTAAAGGGGATGCCAGGATGGCTCAGTGGGTTGAGTGCTCATCTTGCAGCCCGGGGATCCGAGGAGTGAACCCAGGGCCCCAGCCCACGTGGACCCATATGCTTAACTGGGGTGTGCCCCCAGCTCGGTTCTCACTGGGGCGTGCCTCCCACATGGGAGGACCCTGACCGCTTTCTGCCCTGAGCATCCCCGTGCTCACCTGTGAAATAAAAACTATGGAGATAAAACTAACTTGCCACTATGGAGTTGGCTCTGGGCCTTCTCCTTTCTCTCTGTCTGTCTCTGTCTGTCAAAAACAATAAAAATCTTAAAAAAAAGAACAACTAGAACAGAAATAAAAATCTCCCTCTATAGCAAAAGAAACATGAAAAATTATATGAACAAAGAGAATGCAAAATGTGGAGATATGAACAGCAAATGCACTATGATGATCATAAAAGTTTAACAAATAACATGATAAACATGAGCTCAAACATAATATCACACCAATGTTTCTGAATAAAATTACTCAGAGTTTAAAAAAGGTTTTCAATTTGAATCTAAAAGCAAAACTAACTAAATAGTAAGATTACCTCAGGATGAAAACAATAAGGGCAAAAGTAAAATATACCAGTAAAATATACCAGACAAATATAAAATATTGATATAACAACAGGAGCTGTTAGTTTAATATTAAAAATGTAGAATTCAGTGTGAGAAAGGACACTTTTTATTCAGACTACCATAATGTGTTATAATGATGTAATAGCTATTTATATTCATGCACCAAAATAACTTCGTAGTCATGTTTATAAGTTAAAAGGTGTGGTAGATGTAAGATACGCACACACACACACACACACACACATACATACATACATACAAATAATAAGAGACTGCTATTTAGTAGAAGAAAGAGTAGGATTTAAGAAGGCAAGCCACAATAGTAAGTAAGATATATCAATGTCAACAAAAATTTCAGAAAGATATTTTTATAGATATACCGTAAACTACATTATCCTAAGATGTATATATAAATGCAAAGGAATTTGAACTGTTAAAATACCTTTTTTAAAAAAGATTTATTTTATTTTTTTGAGAGAAGGTGAGAGAGAGAGAGAGACAGAGAGAGAGAAAGTGGGGAGGGCTCAGAGCAGTCTCCACAGTTGTACATCATTAGTTGTGACATAATTTTATTCTACACAGGTGGATGTGGGGACACACAGAGTGGGAACCAAACTGAGGACCTCAGTTCAGTAAGATTCAGATCTTGAAGTTGCAAGGCAAGCACTCAACCTGCTGAGCTATCCTGGCATCCCCACTAAGACAACTTTCAAAAGGAAAATTAAAATAGAGGTAATGCTACTTTTAGGACTTAGAACATACCTTTGATTTGACTACAGTTCAACTTCACATGAAACTGATAGAGGGATAAAGCATAGATCCATGGATAAAAATAGAGAACCAAGAAATAGACAAATAGAACCACTAAATATGCTCAACAGATTTTGAACACACATGTAGAAGCAATTCAGTGGTGTTGGAGCAGTTAGACATCCATAGGTCATAAGAAAGAAAAAAAACAACAAAACACTTAGCTTTAATCTCATACCTTCTATAAAATAAGGTGACCAACCATCCTCCTTTAGGGAGGACAGCACTCCTTTTGGAAGTTCTGTCCTCCCTCGAAAAGTGTCCTCCTAGATGTCCTCCTTTTCGATGTGTAATACTAGATGTCCTCCTTTCTTTCTTTCTTTTTTTTTTTTTTTGGTTGTTAAATTTAAATTTATTGGGGTGACATTGATTGGTAACAATTAGTTTCCAGATGTACAAGTCCACATCTCATCACCTATGTGCTCACCACCCAGAATCAGCTGTCCCCCTTTTCATTGGAAAAAAGTTGGTCACCTTATATAAAACCTAATTTCTCATATCTTGTATAAAAACTAACTCCTTCCTTTCTTCATTCTTCTCTCTCTCTTCTTTCTTTTCTTCTTTCCTTCTTTGCTTCTTCCTTCCCCTTCCTCTTCTTGGCCTGTTCCTTTGCCCTTCCCATCCTTCCTTTCTCTTGCCTTCTTTCTATATTTCACTCTCTTTGTTTTATTGTTTTGTTTTTTTTCTTTTAGTCTCTTCTTTTATTTTTCTGATTACCTCCAAAACTAGATGGTGATGCTTATAAGATTAAACACAATGTAAGATAAGAGTATTAGGAATAAAAAAAAGAAATTAATTGAATTAATAAGATTAAATATATTTGCCACCTCTAAAATTGAAACTTATGATAGCATTTTAAAATGTCTCTAGAGTTTCTGGGTAATTATGAAAATAAAACCTATATTAGAGTACATAGTTTTTATTATAAAAAATATTCAAAGATATCTTGGTCTGTGCTAAGACTTTTCCCTTGAAATTAAATTCAGCAGAATATTTTTGCCTTGGTGTGGATTTGAGAAACATTATACAATAAAATAGACTCTCCTTGTTTTAAAAAAATTTTTGGATAGAGTTATTCTCTAGATAATGTGTACTTTATCACTAGCATTAATCCTAACATTTATTACTAACATATTTTAGGATTATTTCTGAATTATTCATTCCTTTATCCTCAACCATGTGGAATGCACTGTACTGAGAATACATTCAAGTTGACTGCAGCTGTCTTGACATCAACTTTGAAATTTCCAAAATCAATGATATTTTCCAAGTATTTTTTATTCAAAGTGCTATGAGAAGTCTATTGAAAATGACTTTCTGGGTTCTTTATTGCTCCAGGGGCCCTATTACAGTCTTACTTCTCAAAGGATAGTCTGAGAACCAGCGCAAGCAACTACAAGCTTGGTCAAAATGCAGAATTTTAGGCTCCATCCTGGACCTAATGCTTTATTATCTACATTTTAAAAAGTCCCCACGTGATTCATATGTATATTCAATGATTTTTTGTGTAAAATTTGTGGGGGTTCATAATTAGGGTCCTACTCATTTGATGCCAGGCTCGTATTAGGAGACTTACACTTGGCTAGATTTTTGTTAGGGCAGAACAAAGCATTGTTTTATATAAGCCTCTACTGAGGAATTAAAAAGAAATTTTCAAGTAAAAGCATCATATGCAAATTTGTAGTAAATAAAAAGTTATATTGGAAGAAAATAGCTTGAAATTATATCTATCGTCATAGTTAAATAAATCTACCTATCAATTTTATTCATTTAAAATTAAACTAGAGTTTTGAAGGGTATTGTATACCCATAAACAGGCTATACCCTTAAAAATATCTTTGGGAGGAGCTATACTTTAGACAAAAGGAGTGTTTTATTACTAACATTTGTACTGCCATTTATCACTGGCTTATATTTTAAGATCTCTCCTGAATTGATCTCTCCTGAATTAATTATTAGCTTTGCTTCTACCAGGTGGAAATACTTTGCAGTTTGACTTTCTCTGGCCATATGCCAGAGCAAATTTAGGTCAGTATTTAATTGATCATTGGCCTTCTAAACGATATACAATCAAAGTGATCAATGCATTAATAAAATCTGAATTTATAGGACAATAAAGGTATTTTAGAAATAAATGATTACACAATATTTAATATAATTAATTAGAAAATAAAAATTATAAATAAATATGTTATATTTAGAATAGGTTCAAATCAGTGCAGTATCACAGTATTGCCACCATGTTTATGATAATATTCTTACCAACTATAACAAACAAATATTATAAATATTGTTGTAGACTTGACCTTATAGAAGATAATTATATAATTCAAATAATTCAGTGTTAGCACAGGCAGTTGAAACATGCACATAACCATTGAGACATAAAAGTTTTGAATCAGGAATTGAATAAGTTTCAGGGTATTATTTTCCCATTTATTAAATTAAGTTTATCTTGGGGAAGCTGGGATAGCTCAGAGGGTTAAGCGCTCGCTTTGCAGCCCCGGAGCCTGAGGTTCGAATCCCAGCCCCGAACCAGGCAGACCCATATGCTGAACTGGGGTGTGCCCCCAGTTCAGTTCTTTCTGGGACCTATGGGGAGACTCCTGGCCCAGTTCCTGCCCTGCACAGCCCCGCCCCCACCTGTGGAGTGAAACTGTATGGAAAACAGATAAAATACAACTATAGAGACTGCTCTGGGCCCTCCCCCTTCTCTCTGTCTCTCTCTCTCTCTTTTTCAAAAAACAATAAAAATAAATCTTTAAAATTAAGTTTATCTCCTTAAGCAATCTCCTGTCTCTATCAGGTGATCCAGCAGGTATATTTCTTTCCTAGATGTTGTTTCTAACAACAAAAACTTGTACACTGTAGTGGTGAATAATAAAATAAGAGCATTATGAAAACTCAAGTTCTCAAATAAGTAGTGGATATTACTCAATAGGGAATAAAATTTTACCAGGGGTATAAAGTGCTTGAACAAAATATGAACAAGGGGACTTCCTGAACTTTTATGAATTGTAAATTGATCTATGAAAAGTATGACAGTTTGAGGGTTAGCCAAAGAGAATATTTGATAATGTGAGAGTGTCACAAAGGAGTATTGAGTAAACTTACTTAACAGAAGTGCTAATAGTAGACATACTTGATTATTAAGAAATAGTTAAGCTAAGTTGTAAAAATTTGAGAACTAATTGAAGGGATTTCTTATATTGCTCTGAACTACAAAATTAAGTTAAATTATTCTCAATGATCAAGACTTAAACCCCTGTTTACCTTCTAATTGTATGTCATGACCTATCAGTGATGATGACTGATCAGGTTAATTTTATTTAAACTTTGGTTCACCATATTTTGGCTTTCCATTCTTTGCCCTGGAACACTCAATAACTCCCACTCTACAAAATTAAGGTCAGATTCTTAGGTATGATGTTCATAGTCTTCTACATTCTGACAATAAATATCTGCTCTGCAGCTTTCCCTTCTATTGCAGTGGGACATGGAGACCTACCTCAGACAACCAGGGCTTCTTGTACTTTTTCTAACCATATGTCAGGATTTCCTGCTTTTAATGACTCTATTGACTATGTTGCAAACACTTCTTTACCATCTTTGTCTAACAATTTATTCATTTCAAGGTTCATCTCACAGTTGCATATCAGTGATCTCAAGAGTAGACATAAATTCAAATTTGCACCAAATAGTGTATTTTATGTTTATTGTCATGTAGGGATAGTAATAATATCCCTTCAGTTTTCAAAAATATTCCATTAGATAATCATGTATTTGGTCACCTAATAATTTCACCTACTTCAGTCGTAAGAGAATTTTCCATGGCATTAAACCTTAGCTGTCGTAGGAAGATAAATGTTTAAAAAATAGTGGAAAAGGGGAGAAGAGAGGGAAAGAAATAATACAAGAGGGATACTGACTCATGTGAAGATTACTCTAGGTGAAAAAAGATCATGTTCTGAAATAACTCTGGTGTAATAATGAAGAAAAAATAAGTAAATTAGCAAATAAAAAGGTAGTGTATGTAAAGCCTGTTTATTACCAGTATGAAAGCTTATATAGTTTAGTTATTGCTTACATTGTTATTTAATTATACCATACTGTCTTGTTCATATATTATAGTTATAAATGACTTAAATTAACAAATACTTTTCTTTAAAAAAATGTGAAACAAATACAAAAAGAAGGATTTGGCAGACAGACTCTGAGGACAGATCTCCAGAGTCAGAGTTCTACTTCTTTACGTTATTAGCTGTATTATCTTGAAAAGTTTCTTAACTTCTTAGTGCCTTAGTTTCCACAATGTGAAATAGAGGGGATATAACAGTGCCTAAATCATGGGATTATTAAGAGATTTTACCGTTATTTGTAATACATTCAGTATTGAAAATACATTGTTTGAAAATTGATAAGCCATATATAAATAATTGTATATGAGTATAAAACATTTA
Organism: Craseonycteris thonglongyai; assembly: GCA_004027555.1. NCBI lineage: Eukaryota > Metazoa > Chordata > Mammalia > Chiroptera > Craseonycteridae > Craseonycteris > Craseonycteris thonglongyai. The sequence continues at coordinate 15,533 of PVKE010020715.1, read as the reverse complement.
TTTTTTAATGAAGAACAAATCTGAATGACACAGGTACTAAAATGTTTTTATGACTACTTGCTAATCTGACTGACAATAAGGTATTGTATCAACCATGCTATTTCCATAGGAATTGCATTAATATAAAACAGCTGTATATTTAGGACGCTCAATTTAAATTGGCTATAGGGTTTATGAATATAAAGAGAAAGAGGAAAATTTATAACTGTTATTAACAGATTGAAAAACAATTTTTTTTATGATAAAGTATACTTTAAATAGGCCATCATTTTAAAATTAGAACTACACATAAAGCTTATCTTTTGTATGTACTTCTACATTACATGAAAATGGTTGGAAGGATATTAATCAAACATGGAGTATACATTTGATCTGTTTTGGCATAAAATGTAGGCTTTGTGTATCTCCATTTTGTTCACTTAAAGCAGATTATTAAAAAATCACTAATTTTTTTTTACCTATTGAATTTAAGATGTGAATCGTTTGGGAATGCACATCTAAAGTGTTAAGTACTTTTTTAAAGTGATTGAAAATATCTTAAAATGGCTTTTCTATAGATTTATGTGCAAAATAACGTCAGACAAAAATGCCATCCTACAGATAAACTGATCTTAATTCTGTATCAGCAAGAGTTATTTTTAAAAAATAAGACTTTTAAAGAAATCAAATTTCAGATATTAAAAACAACACCAGAGTCAACCACAAGAAATTTCAAAGCTATGAAGTAAAAAGGGATCTCTATCCATCTTTGGATATATTTATCTCACAGGTTCAAATTCAGTTCTCTACCTCCTGGTTGAGTGATGCCTGGCTCCATTATCTCACACACAAAACAAGCCCATCATGTAGATTTCTTTGTATGTGGATTAAAGAAATTAATATATGTAAAATCTCTTTTCCCCTTTGTTTTTTCTCTATCTGAGAGTTTGTTAACACTCAGTATATTATTTAAAAATAATTTTACAAAGAATTCTGTGTGTGTTTTAAATAGCTTAATTTTTTCCAGCTTTGCTATGTGGGTGATCCCATGCCTAGGCATTTTTAAGTGTAATATGGTTTGTGAATCTCTTAAGAACTCTATAGGAGGGGAAGCTATCATATTTAGTACAACACAGTTCTCAGTTTCTGGTTTCCTTGTTGTTATATTAATATCAGATTTTTGGCTTTTTTCCAAATATAATATGCTGTGCTAGCTTTTTTCTTATAAAACCTAAATAAAATGGTAGAGAGCCCTTTGTTTTCTCTTGAAATGACTGAATAAGCCTCCCTTGAGCAGTAAAAAATTGTGGAAATAGGCTAAAAGAAAAAACTCTGTTGTGAGGAATGTTTACTAAGATACCTCTTATGACCTGGTAACATCTCACATCCAAAATTCAAATTAATGTGTTCTGATCCAAGAGGTTTTTACTTCAGATCCTCTTCCTGAAGATAATAAGCTATAGGACAACAGGCAAGTGTTAATGTGGTGTGAGACTCACATCCTTTGAGACACAAGGCAACTCCCCAGCATATTTTTATCCCTTATTGGCATTCACAAGGATCTTTATTGATTTCCTGGTTACACATCTAGTCTGCAGCTTTTGTCATGACATTCCCTTATCCAGCCCCCAAACCTCATTTTTTTTAAGATTTATTTTATTGTTTTTGACAGAGACAGACAGAGAGAAGTGGGAGGGCCCATAACAGTCTCCATAGTTGTATGTCATCAGTTTTTGACATGGTTTTGTTCCACACAGGTGAGCAGGGAACGTGCAGGGAGAGAACCAGTCTAGGGATCTCCCTCATGTGAGGCACACCCCTTCAAGCTAGGGGCCAAACAGGGGGCCTCTCACATGGGGAAGCTCACCTCGGTGAGAATCAAACTGGGGACTATGGCATGGGAAGCTCACCCCAGTTCAGCATATGGGTCTGCACAGGCCAGGGCTGGGACTCAATCTTCGGACCTCAGGGCTGCAAAGTGAGCACTTAACCCATTGAGCCATCCTGGTTTCCTCATAAACCTCATTTTTTAAATGAAACCTCTACTTCCTCCTGCAGAAGAAGGGTGTAACAGAGAAATTCTCTTCTGCACTACTATTACTGTGAGGAGAAGGTGCTGGTCTTTTCCTCTCACACCTGGAAATAGTATACTGCAGTTTCTCTTCTATGGTAGTTGTATAGCATCATTGCAGGGGATTATTTAACGAGGTCTGATATTTTCTTGGAGCCTCTGAAAATCACTTGCAAAGATACCTTGCCTCTTTTTGTTTTTAAGATTTATTTTTATTGTTTTTGACAGAGAGAAAGAGAGAGATACAGAGACAGAGACAGAGAGAAGGGGGAGGGCCCAGAACAGTCTCCATAGTTGCACATCATTGGTTTTTCCACATAGTTTTGTTCCACAGGTGGGCGCGGGGCTGCACAGGGCAGGAAATGGGCCAGGGTCTCACCCTGGTGAGAACTGAACTGGGGGCACTCCCCAGTTCAGCATATGAGTCCACTAAGTCCGGGACCAGGATTTGATTTTTGGTCCCCGGGGCTACAAAGTGAGCGCTTAACCCACTGAGCCATCCTGGTTCCCCTGATACCTTGCCTCTTGAATCTCTAAACTTAAAGAACTTTCTTTTAGTTACTACCATTTTTCATGGAATTAGCCTAGGGCAGGGCAGTAAGATGGTAGGAAACTTCCATTTATATTCAGCTTATGGTTTTGTTTTGTTTGTGTGTGTGTGTGTGTGTGTGTGTGTGTTGTGTGTGTGTTTCTCCAATATTCCATTTTCTTAAAATTTCCTATCTTCCTCTCCAGTTTAGAGGCTCGTATCCTTCCAAGGACTGTAGGTCATTCAGCTCTTGCCAAAATGTGTGTGCAACAAACCACCTCCAACTCAGTGGCATAAAGATGTGCTTGCACCACTTCGAGTTGGTTGAGCTTTAACTGGATTCAGTTGGGTTTGACTCCAATTGTAAATTGGGTCTAAATCTGTTCTAAGTTTGGACCAGTGGCTACCGAGTTATATTTTCTGCTAAAAAAGCAGAAATGATACAGAAAAACATTTGGTAAGAGCACTATTGAAACTTGCTTAGAAAAAGAAAATTTTAGAGAGGATGACAGATACATATAAAGAAATATTGAAATGTTATTTTATTGATCTTACCAATTTTGAAATTATAAGAATTACATTCATATTTCAGTCAAATCTAGCCCATCATAACTCATCAGCTATTAGATGAGTTGCTTCCTTAAATGGAAATCAAAATCAAATATCAACTAAATCTAGTGGTGTTAGTATCATGGCTAAAAAAAGACATCCCTCATTTATGACCTCCCCATACACCAAGTACAATGATTTACATGATATCTGGATAGTAGTGGCTTTGGGGGAGCTGTGGGGTCCATCAGCACACACTAAGGGGCCTGAAAGTAGTATCACCCACCTGGCCATTGTGTAATAAATAGGCATACAGACATTAGACCCGGCTGTAGAACCTGCAGTGGCCCATAAGCCAGCTCCAGTCTCTCTGGGCCATGGTTCAGGAGCCCTTGGAAAACATTGTCATAGACAGTAACCTACAGATGAGAGAGAGTCTTTGTGGGAGTGAAAGATTATAGCAAAGAAGTTCCAGCACACCGCTGGAACAAACAAGTATTAGTTTGGGCACAATGGAAAAGTTATGAGTAACATTTTGACTTTACCTGCATCACCCCTCCTCCAAGGAAGCATGACTTATGGCTGAGAGATTTTTCTTGGCCAGTGTTTTTTCCTGCAAGGGAAAGTAGGAGGGAATGAATGCTCACCCGACTTCCGCAGATGTGCACGATGCTATTTAAAAGGTTCATTTCTCTCTCATTCTATCCAGAGTACTAAGTCATAGCTGAATGTATAAGAGGTAAAAAGAGGCTGGGAGAGTAGCAAATAGAATTATCGGAAGGCATTAAAAGGACATGCATTCAACTAACTGCCTCATGGACTACATTAAGAAGCCTGCTCACAAGTCATTAGGAATGCTTTTCTTTTGGATCCGCCCCCCTACTGGCCCACAGGCACCCCTAGCACTCTGTGTTCCTTACCCTCACACTCTGCAGTCAGCTTCCTGTGCACATTCCCAATGGTGAGGGTGAGAGCAAGAGTTGGCAGACAGTGAGCATGTGCAGAAAGCCTGCCAGAATTCATGGGCCAGGAGGAAACCACCAACGAGATTTAGCTCTTAGGACCAGATGTTTTTTTCTGGTGAAGTCTACCAAACACTTAAAGAATAAATTCCAAGCTTCTCAAATTCTTCAAAAAATTGAAGAGGACAGGGCATTCCCAAACTAATATTATGAGGCCTGCTTTACCCTGATACCAAAGCTAGATAAAGTATGGTAACTGTAAGAAAACTACAGGCCAGTATCTCAGATCAATATAGATGCAAAATTTCTAAAAAAATATATATATATATTAGCAAACTGAATTCAACTGCATATTAAAAAAATCATACACTATGACCAAGGGGATTTATTCCAGTGATGCAAATATAGTTCAACATACATAAATCAATAATTCTGACACATTAATAGAATGAAAGATAAAAATTATAGGGTCAACTCAAAACAGAAAATGTATTTAATGTAGTACAACATCCTTTCATGATATAATTTCAACAAATTTGGTAAAGAAAGTGTGTATCTCAACCTAATAAGGCCATATATGACAAACCCACCGCTAATGGCATTCTCAATGGTAAAAAGGCTGAAAACTTTTCCTCTAAAGTTATAACAAGGGTGCCCGCTCTCATCCAGCATAGTACTAGAAGGCCAAGCAAGATAATTTACGTAAGAAAAATATATAAATGAAAGCCACCCAAATTGGAATTGGAGGAGTAAAATTGTCTTTGTTTGTAGAGGATATGATCTTATTTAAGGAAAATCTTAGAGACTGCATCAAAATATTGTTAAAATTAGTTTAACAAATTTGCCAAAGTTGCAGGGCACAAAATCAACACAAAAGAATCAGTTGTATTTCTACATACTAACAAAATATGTGAAAAAGAAAATAATCCCATTCATATTAATATCCAAAACATTAAAATATTTACAAATGTGTTTAAAGAGGTGAAAGATCTGGCCACCAAAAGTTATAAAATTTGATGAAAACATTAAATTGAAAGATACCGTGTTCATGCAGCAAAATTAATATTGTTAAAATTCATACTTACCGACTGTCTATAGATTCAATGCAATATTTATCAAAATTCCAATGAGAATTTTACAGAAATAAAAGAAAGAAAAGCTTAAAATTTCTATGGAACCACAAAAGATTCTGCATAGCTGAAGCAATCTTGAAAAAGAAAAACAAAGCTAGAAGCATCATGCTTCTTGATTTCAATTATATTACAAAACTATAATAATCAGAACAGTACAGTACTGGCAAAAAAAAAAAGCCCCCAAAACACAAATATCAGTGGAACAGAATAGAAAGCTCAGAAATAAATACTTGCACATACTAGTTTACAATAAAAATGCCAAAAATAGAGAGTGGGGAAAGGACAATATCTTCAATTAACAGTATTGGGAACACTGGACAGCCAAATTCAAAAGAATGAAACTGAACCATTATCATACATCATGCACAAAATTCAACAAAATAAATAATTCAATGTAAGACCTGAAACCATACATTCCTAGTAGAAAGCATAGGCAGTAAGCTCCTTAACATTGGTTTTGGTGATGAGATTTTGGAATTAATACAAAGCAAAGGAAACAAAAGCAAAAATAAACCAGTGGGACTACATCAAATTAAAATGCTTCTGCACAGCAAAGAAAATCACCAACAAAAATAAAAAGGTAACCTATGGAATAGGAGAAAATATTTGCAAATCATATGTGTAATAAAGAGTTAATATAAAAATATATATAAATTCAGTATAATTTGTACAATTCAATAGCAAATAAAGTCTGATTTAAAAATGGGCAGAAGAATAAAATAGACATTTTTCCAAAGACATAAAAATGGCCAACAGATGTGTAAAATGATACTCAACATAACTAATCATCAGGTATATATAAATTAAAACAACAAGAAAATGTCACTTTACACCTGTTAGAATGGCTATGACCAAAAAATCAAGAGATAAGTGTTGGTAGGGTGTGAAGAAAAGAGAAGCTTTGTACACTATTTGTGGGAATGTAGATGGGTGCAGCCACTATAAAAAACATTTTTGAGGTTTCTCAAAAAATTAAAAATATAACTGCCACATGATCCAGCAATCTGACTCCTGAGTATATAGTCTAAGGAAATGAAATCAGAATCTGAAAGAGATATCTGCATTCTAATGTTTAATGCAGCCACTATAGGTAGTTATTTTCTAAATTTGATTTTTGGAAATAATAATTATTTGAACATGTTGTAAGAGCAGAGAATAGAGTTGCCAAATTATGTTTTTAGGTACCGTAAGAAGAATAGTACCATAGTACGAAAAAAACATTCTTTATAAAATGTTTTTGGATGTCATCAACACATTAAGGCTATATGGAATGGAATGTTTAAAAATTACATTAGCTATTTGTTGAATGGGAAGTAAAATATCAATTTAACTGCGAAATGTAACTGTTTAACCAAACTAAGTGGATAAGTATTTGTTGACAAAATTTGGACAGTTATCTATATATATAGATAGATAAAATTTCTTTACTAATTAAGTCATTGCTGTCTTCTATTCTTGTAACTAGTTAAAGTTTTCCACATATTTCTAGAGTAATTTAACATTCCCAAGACAAGGTTAACTTTGTTTTAACAAACATAATTTTTTAAACCAAACTAACTTTATCTAAAGAAATCCCCTTCTAAAAATATGGATTAAGACCTAAAAGTTAAATAGTTAAGAAATCAGTTTTATTATGTGTACATACATGGAATACCACAGGATTCTGTGAAAAAGCAACTGTCATCTTTGCTTTATTAAGAAAAAATCTGGAATAATTAATATTTTTACCTCTTAGAAGACAGAGGGAGAAATCAGGTACTCTATCCAAAGTATATTTTTTTATTTATACAAGTTATTAAATTTCCTGTTCTTCACTTATTCAGGAGTGTTGTTCAAAATTGTTTATAGATTTTTTTTTTTATCATATTACAGACTGCTTAAAGTAGGAAGGATTAGAATGTTATCAATTGCAAGTAACAGAAGCGGGCTTTGTTTAGTTAGCTAAACATGAGTTTATATTAAGGATAGAAGCAGAAACAAGGAAATAAAGAAACAATTGTACAATTACTAATATTGATAAACTTCTTAGCAGACTAACCAAAATTTTTTAAAGAGAGAGAGAGAGAGAGAGAAAAAAATGATCAAATAAGAAATGTATTGGGAATATGATTACTGATCCCACAGACATAGAAAAGGATAGCAATAGCATAAACAACTCTATATATGTAAATTCAACAACTTTAAGGAAGTAGATAAAATTCTTTAAAGACACAAACTAACAAATATTCAATCTGAGCAATGATATATATATGTATATAAATATAAATTAAATTCCTACTTAAAAAATCTACCAGAAAAATAAAAAAAAATTAAGGCTCAGGTGGTTTAATGGGCTATTTCTAACAAAGGTTTAAGGGAAATTAATACCAATTCTAAACAACCTCTTTCAGAAAATAAAACAGCACGCAATGCTTCCCAAATCATATTAGACAATCCGCAGTACAGTACCCTTAAACCAAAATAAGACAAAGACATCAACAGAAAAGAAAATTGCAGCCAAATGCCTCTTAAGATTTTTTACAAAATGACAGTAAAATTTCAAAAAAAATTTCAGGTGAAAATAATGTAGTAAAAATATTTGTATTTTATCTAACCTTAAATGTATGTATACTTTTTTTTTTTTGTCTAAACAGAAGATAGCAGTTAGTAATATAAAACGAAATTACAAAAGACCTTTCAGGAGTTTGTTTTTTCATCTTGCTTATTTTGGCATGAGACATTGAAGTTTTCTACTCATAGACTAACCAATTAAAATTGGACACATTATTTTTAGAGAGTAGAGTTTGACATTGTGATCCAAAATATTAATTTCTGTGTTCTAAAGCCTTAAAAAGCTTTAATCCTTGAATAGACTGCAAAGTAAGAGGATCTAATTAAGAAGCTGTGATTAAGTTATTAGCTAAAGAATGATGAAAGTGATATTAGGACATAAGAAAATGGAAAATTTGGGCATTCCAGGTTCTTGTATGCTTCACTATTGAATCCACCGATCAGATAAAATTCACCTAGTGTTTCTGAGGTAAGTGATTTTTATGACTTACTAGACCCTTGCCTTCTTGAATCTGTCAAATTTCTTAATATATTACTTTTCATTCTGTCTTCCATCTCACCATATCCCCTAAACCAAAATACCAGTGCATTGTGAAAAACTAGAACTTAACTTTTTTTAAAATGCAGAGACTGACAGTATGTATAAATTCAAAAAATCTGGAGCTGTACGTGTGTTTACAATTTACTAGATATATGCATGTTGAAGATAGTACAAGGACTGCTCTTTGAAGAATTCAAAAACAAGCATATTTTAAATAGCAGAACTGTTTACATTCCAGAATCCTTATGCTACTTTTCCTAAAACCTCTTGCTTGATGTTGCAAGTTTTTTAATGTTTCTAAAGAAAGCAACTGTTCTTTAAAGTTGACAGATTTTTATCCCCTCTTGTTTTTAAACCAGATTCTACATTCCCTGCCATAACTCACAAACAGGTTAACAACATATTATTTTACTAAAAGAGTGAAAAGTTTTAATATATAAATAAAATTTGTTGTACAATTCTCAAAAGCAATACTTAGAAGTTAAATTCTTTCACTATGAATATTTTGGCAAATATTGTAAGTAGTCTTTACATGTATACTAAAACTTTTCATGGTCTCTATCATTAGAGAGAGAGTTAAATGATGAATAATAATTAATGAATCCAGACTCTTGGACCTCCTTTTAGACAAAGGATACTGTTATTCCTTGAAAAAATTAAGGCATAACTCAAAACTTAACTTTGATAATAAAATACTTGTCAATAAGCTCTTAATTAATTTTCTTTCCTCTACAAATTTTATTAACATAAAGTTGGGAGAACAAGTTCTGTAGACTGTGAACACATTCTACCCTTCCATTCATCAATCTCCTTCACGGTTTCTTAAATACTGTGGGTAATTACTATTTGCTAATATTAGTTTGCCCTTATATGTGTCATTATTAATTTACACCTATTTAAAAAATGCATTTTCTGTCATCAATTTCATGAGAGAACAGAAATAGTGATGCTTTGAGTTATTCAGTAGAAAAAATGTTATAAAATTCAATAAATAAATTGTGAAGTAGATGATATGGTCAGTGACAATCAACATGTATTTTTAAAATTTTGATGTAATAAACATAACATTAAATTTCCTATTGTAGGGAATGCCGGGATGACTCAGTGGGTTGAGTTCTCATTTTGCAGCCTTAAGGTCCGAGGATCGAGGCCAGGTCCGGGCCCTGGCTCTGGCTCACGTGCACCCATATGCTGAACTGTGGTGTGCTTCCCCAATGTGGAGGGGGACAAGTTTGGTTCCTGCCAGGGAAAGCTTCTATGTAGGAGGGTCCCAGTTTAGCGCCTAGCTCACAGGGGTGTGCCTCCCATGTGGGAGGCCCTGGGCCTGGTTCCTACTCTGAAGCCAGGATAGCTCAGTGGGTTAAGCATTCACTTTGCAGTCCTGAAGACCGAGGATCAAATCCTGGCCCCGGCCCATGCAGACAGACCCATATGCTGAACAGGGGTGTGCTTCCCATGCAGAGGCACCCAGTTTGGTTCTTGCCCCCAGTTGGGCCCCTGGCTGGAGTGGGCGTGCCTCCCATGCAGGAGGCCCCCAGCCTTGTTCTCACCCTGCGTGGCCCCCTCCCACCTGTGTGGAACAAAACCATGTTGAAAAACTGACAACTATGGAGACTGCTCTGGACCCTCCCCCTTCTCTCTGTCTCTCTCTGCCTCTGTCCCTCTCTGTCTCTATTAAAAACAATAAAATAAATCTTTTTAAAAAATCAAAATAAATAAATTTACCATTTTTAACTATTTTAAAATATACAGTTAAGTGGCATTTAGTATATTTGCAATATTATGCAACCATCACCGCTATCTAGTTTTAGAACATTTCTCTCTTAACCTCCCAAAACTCCATACCTCTTTAACAGTCATTTCCCAATCCTACCTTCCTCTAATCCTTGGCAACCATTGCTCTTTCTAACTCTAGATTTACATGTGTTTCATATACCTTAAAACATACCATATGGGTCATTTTGTGTCTGGCCTCTCATTAGCATAATGTTTTTAAGATTCATTCATGTTGTAGTATGATCAATGTTTTCTTGCTTTTTATGGTTTTGGATTGTTTCCACTTTTTAACTATTATAACAGTGCTGCTATGAACATTCATGTACAAATTTTTGTTTGACCATGTCTTTTAATTCTTTTGGGTATAAACCTAGGATTGGAATTGCTGAGGAATGGAATCATATGAGGATTCCAGTTTCACTCATTTTTCCATTTTTTACAATTTAAAAATATTCTAGCCATTCTACTGATGATTATAACAGTACTGTATTTAAAGTGTATATTAAAATGTACATAAAAGTTTTCATTTAAAAAGTATATTTTAAACATTATATTTATGTATTAGAGGGAACTATGGTGTAAGATACATCTTATCAACTTTGAATTCATTTTTTTATTATGCATAAAAATTGATTGTAGAAAAATTAGAAATGGAACTATGGAAGAATCATTCATTTGTATTAAAAAATATGGCAATTTAAGAATACGGTAATTTTAACAAAATTCAACCTTATGCATAAACTGTATGTGCATTACTCTCTGGTGATTACCCATTATTGACATTGTATTTTTCCACATATAGTTAATGTGAAATCTAATTTAGTATAATAATGTATGAGATAAAATCTGAATTTGTAAACTTTGCTATTAAGTACTTTTCCTTAATTTTGGGCCTATTAATTTGATGATTAGATTTAATTTTTTTTAAGTTCATGCCTATCTATTCCCTTTGTATTTTAGTCAATAATTTCTAATATTTGGAAAAGTTTAGTAGTTTATATTCTTTTCTTGAGGGACCTAAAACTTATCTCTTATATAAGTGGGGATGCACATATATATCAGAAGGAAGTACTGACACAAATACATTGGTTCATACAAAGGTTCATTAAGAAATTCACAGAATGGGAAGCTATCTGAGAGGTGGGTTTCATCATATGATTTGTTAGTAGTGTTAATATATGTGCCAAATTTCAGCCTACTTGTATCCATGTTCTTTCAGCTATTGCCAAAGTACATCAAACTTGAAAAAACAACCAAGTGTGGATAAAATTGAATTTTAAGCCATCATTAAGTTTCTCACAAAACAAGGGAAAACACCTCAGACCATTTTGGAAGACATGTTAGTGTTTTATGGAAACTGTTGCTTTGGAAACTCCATGCTTTATAAGTGATATAGCCTTTTCAAGCACGGCAGAGAGTCGATTGAAAATGGCCTGTTTGGGATGCCCTGTTGAGGCCACTTCTTTAGACACTGTCAAGAAAGTTGAAAACTTGTAGTGGAAGATTCCAGGTTGAATAAAAGCAGTTTGAAGAACTGGTTGGAGTATCACCTACCACCACTTTGAATATTCTCCATCAGCATCTAAGGATGTCAACAATCAATGCAAGATTGGTACTGAGGATGTTTACACCACTTCAAAAACAACAGTGTGTCAAGTGTTCATGGCAGTTTTTGGACCTCTGCAGAGACAACAAAGATTAAGTTTTAAATCAGATTGTCACTGGAAATTAAACTTGGGTTCATTATTATGATCCAGAGTCAAAGGATGAGTCCATGGAGTGGTATGAGAGGGGCATGCCACCCCCTAAGAAGTTCCAGGTGTTGAAATTGGATGGAAAAATCATGGCGACTGGTTTTTGGGATATGGAGTGTATCCTGCTGATGATTAAAAGAATAAGGATGTCACAATAACTGGAGAGTACTATTCCAGTCTCCTGAAACAGTTAAAATAATCTGTGAAGGAGAAAAGGAGATAAAAATGGACTAAAGGGGTGCTACTTTTGCCCATGCACAAGAACAGTGTTGCATTGGCATTCACGACTGTGGCATCCAAAGTTAAATCACTCTTCCTATATTTAAGATCTGCTTCCAAGAAACTAGCTTTGAGGAAGAAATTTACAAATGACAAAGAGGTTAAGCTGGAACTTGAGGGCAAAAAACATTTTTTTTGAGGGTATACCGTAAATAAACTTATTGAAAGAACTGAAAAGTGTATTAGGTTAAGGCTACCTATATTAAAAAAGAGAAGCAATAGGTTGTTTTGTTTCGTTTTGTTTTTTTTTTGTTTTTACCCATTCTTTCACTTTCTCAAAGTTTTTGAGCTCCACGTATAATTGAATTACAGTGTTTAGCAAATTTATTGTTCAAATTCAGGTCCTGTCCACATTGAAAGACTGAAATTAAAGAATAGGTCCATATCTCTTCATTTAACTACACAGCTTATACATCACACCATGACATTAGTAGGTCCCAAGGAGCTTGTTTTAAAAAGTCTGTATCAACACACTTAGAGATCTTGTGGGTCTCTATTGTCAGTATACTTCCTGTCTGTGGAATCTTTTTAGTAAACAGAGTCTGTAAAATGAGCAGCTGCACTGATGGTTTTAACAGTCTCAGAAAGATAGTCTTATAAAATGTGAGCTCAAGTTTTGCTCTGTGTGAGAAATGTGCAAACAAGGTTAGAATATATCAAATAATCCCAGAGATGCTTTTATTTGACAGCACATCTGGAGCCCATATAAATAATTTTGCATGTACACTTTGCTTCAGAAAAAGATAACATTAAAAATACTCCAAAACCTAGTTATTCAATATGAAATAGTTATAATCAAACTCCTTTCTAAAGTTTTTCTTATTTGCCCATTTTCACAGGAGAAATAATGAGAAACCTTGAGGAAATGGATTTTGACTTGTCCTCAATTTTATAACTGATTACTTTGAAAAGAACGTGAAAATAGACCTCTTGCTTGATGTTGTAAGTAGTAAATTCCATAAAGATAAGCACTTCAGAGTAAATAGCAAGTAACAAATGTGAGTTTACTATAATAAAATTGAAAATAACAAAAATTTGAGTGCATAAAAATAATATATGACACAAATATAGACTATTATATAACAGAAATTAAAATATATTTTAAATATATAATATATTTTTACATATTTGATACTTGTTAAATTTCACTTTATGAAAAAATATAGCTGAGGAATCATACACCCTTTATTTATCAGTCAACTCATAAATGATTTAGTGAATATTCTTTTTCAGTATCTATTTCTTGTAAAAGTATTTGTACTCAGTCACTTTCAAAATAAAGAAAAATATAAAATCAAAGCCTTTTAGAGCACAAGTATCTTTAGCAAGACACACTAAAGAATTCACAGCATATTAGAAAAAATATATATTTAACAAGTTACATCATTGTTTAGCTTATCACCCTTCAGTGACTCACAGGATGAAGGAGTCTGAAAAACTCTTACTATTCTTACTATGCATGTGCATATACTCACTTTCGATGTCAATCCTTCCTCTAAACTTTTCATTTTATGCCTAAATAATGTATGGTAGTCATTTTACTTTTTGTCTCTTCCAAAGCACACAGAGCTCAAACTTTTTTTTTTTTTTTTTATGATTTCAAGATTTAATTAGGTGTCGACTTGAGATGTGTGCCTATCTAGAACACAGTAACCAAAGGAAGCTGTCTCTTTGTTATGACATACTCTTGTTGTTAGTAGCCAAGGGGGAGTGGTTGCAAAGTAACTGAGTGGCTTGAGGGAGAAAACATGAAAGACAGGGCCTTTCTTCAGAAGATAGGAAAAAGAAACATCCAAATTCTTGATCAGTTTTCACTTTTTTTGAGCCAATTTGCCACATCACAGATCCCTACTTCACAGAGGCTGTGTAACAATAAAAAATAATGATAAAAGAAATTAAGGCCCTTATGAAGAAAGTGGAATGCCTATCCATATTTTTCCATATTGTTCATAGAAATTGGTAAAACTGCAATATTTACTTTGAAGGGCAATACAAACTGCAAAGAATCAAAATGTTTCTTCACTATCACTTATCAGTACTGGAATTGAGTTTGTCCTTGTTTTTCTAGTATCTTTGGGAGAAATGTTATCCTAAATGAATAAATATTTAAAGTAACTAAAATGTACACTTTTAATCTAAAACAAAAGCTTTTCATTTTTAAAAATAAATCTTGGATTCTGGAAATCTTTCTAAAATTTATTATTCCTTGTTTTATAGAACAATGAATATAGGAAATAACAAACTATGATTTTCTAAACTGTGGTTTGAACCATATTTAGCAAGTTAATAATAATTAAAGTGATTATTGACTGACAGCTACTTTATGCCAGGGGTTCTGTTAAGCACCTAACAGGGACTATATCTCCTAAATCTTAGAATATGTGTAAGAGTTAGAGAAGATCTTACCTAAGGTCATATTATCAGGAGAGGGGACTTAGTTATTAACCTAGGTCAACTGAGTGTGCCTGACCCTAGAGTCTGCCTTGTGACCACTAAAGATTATAGGGTGTTTGTTTGTTTTCTGATATAGTTTTGTTTTTGTTTTTTTAAGATTTATTTTATTGTTTTTGACAGAGAAACAGAGAGAAGTGGGAGGGCCCAGAGCAGACTCCATAGTTGTACGTCATCAGTTTTCAACATAGCTTCACTTCACACCTGTTGGCAGGGGCAGCGGGGCCTCACAGGGTGGGAACCAAGCATGGGGCCTCCTACATGGGAGGCATGCCTCTGCAACCTGGGGGCTAAACTGGGTCGCCCATACCCTGGCAAGAAATGAACTGGGGGCCTCCCACATGGGAAACACCCCAGTTCAGCATATGGGTCCACACAGGCCAGGGCTGGGATTCAATCATTGAACCCCTGGGCTGCAAGGAAAGAGCTTAACCCACTGAGCCATCCTGGCATCCCCAGGTATAGTTTCTATTTCACTTCTTTCCCCAACATCACTCACTGTCTCTCTGTCGTAGCTTCTGTGTTTGCAGCTGTCATCCTTATATTTTTCCTATAATTTTGTTGTTTCTAACCTACAGATAAGACAAACAAGTAACCTACAGAATTATTATGGACATCATTTTCTGTCTTAAATTTGCTAATAATCTTTAGTTAGTTTTTTGTGATAACTTTCCCTGTCAGTATAGTCATTTTTCTTAATATTTGTTTCAGAACAGTGTTTAGAAACCTAACAATGAATAAGTGGAATATTACCATATCAAAGATGTTTCTTAATTTCTATTATTATGTTGTATAATACAGTAATTTTTTTTTTAATATTATTATATTTTATTGTTAAATTTAATGGGGTGACATTGGTTGGTAACAATCAGACAGTTTCGCAATGGTCAACTCCACATCACATCACCCATGCATCGCATTATGTGCCCAGCTCCCAGAATCAGGTCCCCCTCCAACCC
>PVKE010020714.1:0-27235 GCA_004027555.1 Craseonycteris thonglongyai | reverse complement strand
TCAGTGCATAGTTATTTCTATTTTACTTTTTGACAGATAGAGAGAGAGACAGAGACAGAGACAGTCAGAGAACCGAACTGTGGGAACTCCCCAGTTCAGCACGTGGGTCCTGCCTGGGCCGGAGCCGGGATTCGATCCTCGGTCCTCATGGCCTCAAAGCGAGCGCTCAACCCGCTGAGCCGTCCCGGCTTTCCCCCATCATCAGTTTTTAACATGGTTTCATTCCACACAGGTGGCCGGGGGCCTCCCGCATGGGAGGCATACTTCTGGGAGCTGGGAGCTAAACTGGGGGCCTCCCACATGGGAAGCTCACCCTGGAGAGGCCAAATTGGGGCCATACCCGTTTAGCATATGGGTCCTCACAGCTGGGGCCAGGACTCGATCCTCAGACCCTGAGGCTGCAAAGTGAGCGCTTAACCCACTGAGCCACCCCGGCTTTCCCAAAGTGATACTTTTATAAATCACTCTCTCTCCTCTGCCTGGTACCAAGTAATGACCTAAAAAATACGTGTGGCCTCATAAATGAAAATATGATTGAGAAAACTAACATAACCAGCAGGGGGAGCAAAGGTCAGCATCACACCCCTCCAGCTTTCAATGACTATTTGTGGCTGTGAGGCAGGCAGGACAAAGATAACCAAGCCCCAAAGCTCTTCTGGAATGCAAAGTCTTAGGTTCTTTCTTAAAATTTAAAGATTTGTTTCATTGTCTTTTTTTTGTTTGTTTTTAAGATTTATTTTTATTGTTTTTGGCAGAGAGAGAGATACAGAGACAGAGAGAAAGGAGAGGGCCCAGAACAGTCTCCATAGTTGTACATCACTAGTTTTTCCACATAGTTTCATTCCACAGGTGGGCGCGAGGCTGCACAGGGCAGGAACCGGGCTGGGGTCTCGCCCCGGTGAGAACTGAACTGGGAGCACTCCCCAGTTCAGCATATGGGTCCGCACGGGCTGGGGCCAGGATTCGATCCCCAGTCTCTGGGGCTGCAAAGTGAGTGAGTGCTCAACCTACTGAGCCATCCCGGCTTCCCCTGTTTTATTGTTTTTGACAGAGACAGAGAAAGAAAGAGAGAAGGGGGAGGGCCCAGAGCAGTCTCCTTAGTTGTACATCATCAGTTTTCTACATAGTTTCATTCCACACAGGTGGGCTGGGTCTGTGCAGGGCAGGAACTGGGCTGGGGGCCTTCATCATGGGAAACATGTCCCCTCAAGCCAGGGGCCAAACCCAGGGGCAAAAGCTGAACTGGGGGCCACCTGCATGGGAGGCACACCCCAGTTCAGCATATGGGTCTATACGGGCTGGGGCTGGGATGCAATCCTCGGTTCCTGGGGTTGCAAAGTGAGTACTTAACCTGCTGAGCCATCCTAAAATTCAGAAAGCCAATCTGCTAGAAAATTTTATGCTCAGAGGTCACACAGTCCCCAATTTTTCAACTATTAAGGAAGTGAAAGATTTACAGAAATATGGGACAAAGCAAGCAGCACTGCTGGGAAAAGAAATGAATTGAACAAGCAGAAATCAGAGTACTCTCCACCTGAGGCCTGGGAGCACATTAGAACTTTCTGCCTTCCCAGTATGGTAATTCGGGAGCCCTCATTTAAATGTACTCAGCAAATAAAAAATCAAATGGGGATAGATTCATTTATGATGAGTCCTTGGTCATGATTTGTATCCTAATTTATTCCCCACTACCCACCCCATCTGCTCCTGAAAACAAAAAGCTAGTCTTTAAAAGACTGAATTGAGGGGGAAGCCGGATGGCTCAGTGGGTTAAGCGCTCACTTTGTAGCGCTGGGGACTGAGGATCGAATCCCGGCCCCGGCCCGTGCGGACCCATATGCTGAACTGGGAGTTCCCCCAGTTCAGCCCTCTCTTTGTCTCTGTATCTCTTTCTTTCTCTCTCTCTGTCAAAAAAAAAAAAGACTGAATTGGGTGAAGCTGGGATGACTCACTTTGTAGCCCTGGGAAACAAGGATCGAATCCCAGCCTCAGCTCTGGACCCTGCAGATCCACACATTGTACTGGGGTGTGCTTCCCATGCAGGAAGCCCATAGTTCGGTTCCCACCCTCTGGTTTGGCCCCTGGCTCGAGGGGGTGTGCCTCCTATGCGGAGGCCCCCACCCACCTGTGCGGAATGAAACCATGTCGAAAACTGATGATGTACAACTATGGAGACTGCTATGGGCCCTCCCCCTTCTCTCTGTTTCTGTCTCTGTCAAAAACAATAAAATAAATCTTAAAAAAAAAAGACTGAATTGACAGCCTGGGTTCATCTTTCAATCTATTTGCTCCCTCAAATCAACTTCTGTAGCAGAATCGCTATCCTTTATTCCCTCATTTCAGTCTCTCTCTTAAAACTACAAATAATAGAAAAGGAGGGGAAAAATTGGTAGACAGAGCTAGCCAGGCTAACTGGCTGTGGATGGGGCTATCTGCCTTTGTAGTGAGAAAATTAAAAGACCTAAGCTTTATCTGCAGCATGTTAAAACTCAGGCTAAACAAGAAAGATTACTGAAGAGATGGGGTGGTCAAACACCAGAAGAAGTGACACAGGCAAGGGAATTAAGGACAGAATTCTAATAATCTGTTCTGAGAGAAAGCCTATTCTGTGTAGAATCAGGAGGCCGAATGTGTGATGACCCTCACCAGTACCGGCATCTTAAGATGTGCATAAACTTAACCTCTCCGACTATCTTCATCACTACCCATGAGCACTCTGCCTGTCTTCCTAATTACGCTAACATAAATGGGTAGGTAGGCACTGATTCTTAATTCTTTTTCTATCCTTTATTTGCTTCTCTAGTTCTCCTTTCCATAACCAGTTTGCTTGTCAATATCCTGTCTAACCAGGTCATATTGCTGAAGTAAAATAAAAAACAGTAGCAAATATCTAGATGAAAAAGACCCTAAATCTGTCACTAGGCTCCCCCAAATATTTGGATAATTGCATTCATTCTCTGCCTCCCAGGGAAGACCTGGCTTCTCAAGGGTCTGGCTTTCTTCATACGGAAGACCCCCTCCTCTTTTGACTGTGTGACAGTTCCCCTAGACCTGTGATATAATTTATACTTTGCCAGGGACCAACTCCTTCCCACCACTGTGGAGGAAAGGGGAAAATTATATATAAATACATCGGAAATCTATAATGAGGTCCTCTTGGAGGGCAAGACATGGGGAGAGTTAGAAGCAGCGTCAATTGCTCTTTGGGGGTTTTAGTTCAAGCTGAGGTCTGCTTCCAGCAATCAACCATTAAAACAAGCTGGCCAGAGTAACAGCACAGTTTATTCTGATCATTTAATTTGAAGTGTCAATAAATTAAACTTCAATCAATTAAACTAGGTGTGCAATAACCCAGATGGACACCCCGACACCAACATAATCACAATAAAATTTTTTATGGCTGCCAGGGACCTCACTGGGGGGCGTGCTGGCACTGCTTACGCCCTGGCTGAGAAATATATCTCCACAGTACAGGAATGAGGAGATTGCTTCTCCTAACGAAATGGAAGAGCCAGGCACCTGCAAGGACGCAGCTGGGAGAGGGGCACAGGGGACTGCCAGGAACAAGATGGGAGTGCTTTGGGGGCTTAATGTAATTGATACCTTTGCCCAGAGCAGGAGGAGGGGGCATTTAGGCCAAGTACCTCTACTGTTAGTGCCAAAGAAATTTAACAAAAGCCCCATTAAGATGATTCAGGAAGCAAAGGCCACAGAGTGATATCAAACCTTGAGTCACTGATTTATTCTGCATAGTTCCTTCACTATGTATATGCATATTCTTGTGCACTGTGAATGCCAATTTTTGAATGAGGCTTAGATTCAGGATTTTGTCACTGTTTTAGGACCAAAATGTTATTAAGGGAAGAGAAAGGATACAAATAAGAAGTCTGGTCCATAAAGCACTGGAAAAGCACTCTGAAACTAGAGAGGATTAGGAAAAATGAAATCTATGAGGAAGGATTTAAGGATGTAGACTGCTTGAATAGCTCAGCTTTGAGGAAAAAAAAAAAGTAAATAGGGAAGGGAGGAAGGGAATAAATTATCTTTAAGATTCCATAAGTTATTAATGGAGAATGATGACATGCAGAGATCCCTCACATGAAAGGGGTAACCAGCAAAAAACAGTAGAAGAGAGGAAGCTGAGTCCAAAGATGCAGGCTGGGGGAATCATTATTAAGTACTGGTAACAGAAGGACACGAAAGGGTCTCTTTCCTTAGAGACTCAAGGAGACCTGAGAAGGACCAGACAGATGTGGCTTAATTCAAGAAAGAAATGTGACTCATTGTAAAGTACCTACATAAAGGGAACCTACTGGTAATTAGAAATATCCAGTAAGATCAAATTTCAATTGATGGTTCTTGACTATCCCTCTACCTTACCCTTCTCTTCTCAATATTCTATGGCTGTGTGCCTTGTAGAGGTGAAGATAGAATATACCGTATTTTCCGGCGTATAAGATGACTCCCTAATTTTACAGTTAAAACATAGGTTTAGGCCTATATTCGCTGTATAAGACTAGCCCCCACTTCCGAGGCTGTAGTCTTATACAGCGAATATAGGCCTAAACCTATGTTTTAACTGTAAAATTAGGGGGTCGTCTTATATGCCCGGTCGTCTTATACGCCGGAAAATACGGTACTTTGGTCAGATTCCTCTGGAGGTCCAGCCAAATCAAAAAATAAAAATGTAAAAGGACAAAGAAGCCTAAAGAAACTTTAGGGGGAAGCTGGGATGGCTCAGTGGGTTAAGCGCTCACTTTGCAGCGCCGGGGACTGAGGATCGAATCCCGGCCCCAGCCCGTGCAGTCCCATGTGCTAAACTGGGGAGTTCCCCCAGTTCAGTTCTCTCTCTGTCTCTGTATCTCTCTCTCTCTCTCTGTCAAAAAAACAAAAAAAAGAAAAAAGAAACTTTAGGAGGACACCAGAACAGCTCAACAGGCTCAATGAGCACTTGCCTTGCAACTGTGAGGTCCAGGGACCGAATCCCAGCCCCGGCGCATGCAAACCCACATGCTGAACTGCAGCACAACTGGTAACCACTGGGATAGTGGTAAAGGTTCTTGTCTCCCATGAGGAAGGCCCCAATTTGGTTCTGCCCCATGAGGTCCCATATCCACCTGTGTGGAATGAACCTATGTCAAAAAAACTAATGTTGTACAAGTATGGAGACTGCTCTGGAACCCCTCCCCCATTCTCACTGTTTCTCTTTTCTCAAAACAATGGAAGGAAAGAAGGAAGGGAGGAAGGGAGGAAGGAAGGAAGGGGAAAGGAAAGAAACTTTAGAAGGTGTCTCCTTTTGTAAGGAGTAGCTTATTAAATAATATTCAGATACAGACAACTCTTTTGTTCATTAGAAAGTTAAGGTAAGATCCAGGGCTTCTTTATACTTTTCATAATAAAGATGGCAACATAAGAATCAGGAAATACTGCTGAGTAGACAGAAAGGGAAGAGATTAAAAGGAGCAGTGAGGAAGGGTGATTCTGAATCAGATGAAGCTAAATTTTGTGGGCTAGTATGTGAGGGTAGTGAGCAGAGAAATAAAACTTAGGAAATATCACCTAGTTCTCAAGTAGGGTTCCTCAGGTGAACCACTGAATACTGAAGATTAAGTGACTATTTTCTCACTTCTCCCAAAGATGGTACAAAACTAGTGCCATTGTAAATACAGAGGAGAGAAGCTGATTCAGGGGTGTCCAATTCTTTTGCTTCCCTGGGCCACACTGGAAGAATTGTCTTGGCCCACATATAAAATACACTAACAATCGCTATGAGATAAAAAAATTGCAAAGATATCTCATAATGTGTTAAGTTTACAAATTTGTGTTGGGCTGCATTCAAAGCTGTCCTGGGCTGCAGGTTCCACAATGTTGTCTTGGGTCATTAGGGCTTAATTTTCTTCTGGAACTCCAATTGAGAAGAGCTGGAATGGTGAGAAAGGTATATAAATTCTTTTTGTTTTTTTTAAAGATTTATTTATTGTTTTTGACAGAGAGAGAGATACAGAGTCAGAGACAGAGAGAAGGGGGAGGGCCCAGAACAGTCTCCATAGATGCACATCATTGGCTTTTCCACATAGTTTCATTCCACAGGTGGGTGCGAGGCTGCACAGGGCAGGAACTGGGCCAGGATCTCGCCCTGGTGAGAACTGAACTGGGGGCACTCCCCAGTTCAGCATATGGATCCACATGGGCTGGGGCCGGGATTCGATCCTCGGTCCCCGGGGCTGCAAAGTGAGCACCTAACCCACTGAGCCATCCCGGCTTCCCTAAATTCTTAATTGGATGCCAAAAATATATTAAAATTGTAAAGAAAAAAAATATATTGGAAAGAACTGACACAGAGGAAGGAAAATACTAGTTTAACATCCTAAGAACTCTGGAGACCAGCACAAGAATCGACACACCTGTTGGTACCTTGTCCCCAGCAAAAGCTTTATGTAACTGATGGTTGAAAGTACAATTTTGTATACTGAAGAAAGCCAATGATGAGATAACAGAAAGATAATTAATTGGTCTGGGACTAGGAACCAAAATCTATCTAGTTTTGACATTGTACTTCCTTGAGTAAGCCCTTTTCCCAATACCTTAGTTTGCCTCACTACTTAGGTTCTTCATGATAAAGAATCAGTATGGTTTTTAAAGCAAAGTTCAGGGGTACCTGACCAGGTTAGCAGGGATCTATGAATATGGCATCTGAGGGTAAGATTAAAATGGATCTAAAAGGGAAGCCGGGATGGCTCTAAGCACTCACTTTGCAGCCCCGGGGAACAAGGATCGAATCCTGGCCCTGGCCCATGTGGACCTATATGCTGAATTGGGGAGTTCCCCCAGTTGGTTCTCACTGGGGTGAGACCCTGGCCCAGTTCCTGTCCTGTGCAGCCCCACACCCACCTGTGGAATGAAACTATGTGGAAAAACCGATAATGTGCAATTATGGAGACTGTTTTGGGCCCTCCCCCTTGTCTCTGATCTCTCTCTCTCTCTGTCAAAAACAATAAAAATAAATCTTTAAAATGGATCTAAGAAAGAAGCAGGCTGAAATATACTTCACTGAGGAAGCAGAGACAGAGAACTGAGGCAAGAGAAAATGTGAGAGACCTTCACATACTAGTATACACAGATCCCTCATTAAAAGAGCTCCCCAAATATCATCTCCCTCATTCCTTTACCTGTAAGCAGGTTCCCTTCTAAAGATGTAGGAAGCAGTCTAAAAATTCCTAAAGACTTCCAAAGAAACCAATTCCCTTCAACTTAACCCAGTCTATTAACTGATTAAGAATACTGTTTGGTACAGAAAATATCTTATGA
Source organism: Craseonycteris thonglongyai (assembly GCA_004027555.1). Classification (NCBI taxonomy): domain Eukaryota; kingdom Metazoa; phylum Chordata; class Mammalia; order Chiroptera; family Craseonycteridae; genus Craseonycteris; species Craseonycteris thonglongyai. The sequence continues at coordinate 19,927 of PVKE010020714.1, read as the reverse complement.
AAAACTACTCAGTTTTGGGGATGCCAGGATAGCTCAGCAGGTTGAACACTTGCTTACCTTGCAAGTGGGAGGTCTGGTGATCAAATCGTAGCTCCGGCCATGACAACCCACATGCTAAATTGTGGCACAACTGGTAACCACTGGGATTGCAATGAAAGTTCTTACCTCCCATGTGGGAGGCCCCCAGTTCGGTTTCTACCCCATGGGGCCCCATATCCATCTGTGTAGAATGAAACTATGTCACAACTAATGATGTACAACTACGGAGACTGCTCTGGGCCCTCCTCCCTTCTCTCTCTCTCACTATCTCTCAAACAATAAAATAAATCTTAAAAAATTGATAAATAAAAACTACTCAGTTTTAAGCTTTCTACCTAGGCTTGACCAACCCCTATAATGAGAAAGAATTATCTCTACCTTTGCCATTTTGAAAGAGGGAAAATAAAACCTGTTATTCTCTTACCTGATGAAGAACTGAATGTGTATATAAATATATTAGAGTTGAAGGGGGAAAAAAAGACAAGAAAAGAGGCCTAGAGTTCAACTCAGTTAAGGAAGGATCTGGGAGCTAAATTCCTACATAGATCTATATTAACATCTCCAAATTGCAAAACAGAGTACCTTTTTTTTTTTAAAGATTTATTTTATTGTTTTTGACAGAGAGAGCCAGAGAGAAGGGAGAGGACCCAGAGCAGTCTCCATGGTTGTGGTCATCAGTTTTCCACATGGTTTCATTCCACACAGGTGGCGGGGGCCATGCAGAGCAGGAACTGGGCTGGGGGCCTCCCTCATGGGAAGCATGCCCCCTGGAGCCAGGGGCCAAACGAAGGGAGGGTATAACTGAACTGGGGGCCTCCTGCATGGGAAGCACATCTCAGTTCAGCATATGGGTCCCCACGGGCTGGGGCTGGGATTCGATCCCAAGTCCCCAGGGCTGCAAAGCGAGCGTTTAACCCACTGAGCCATCCCAGCTTCCCCAAAACAGAGTACCTCTGAGAGAGAAATGCTCTGGTCCATATCTAAAGAAGGGATAACAGTGTTCTACTTGTCTGAACAAGTAAAAAGGATCTTATGAGCAAGGGAGCTAATACACTCTTTTAAACCACCAAGATTCTCATAACTCTCTCACCAGAGAGAGTTAGCATCCCAGATCCTACAATAAGAATTCCTCAGGTTTAAATAGGTAGCAAAATGGAGAACAGAATACAGTCTGGAAATATATTCCACAATCCAAGCTAACTAACTCTATCAGGTATTCCAGAACTTTGATGGAATACTGATTTCTTATCAATGACAAATCTATATAAAAGGGCTTAACATGAAAGCAAGTAAAAAGAAAAGTTTTTTGACGAAATGTGGCAGAGAATTATCAACGGAGTGTCAAACTGTGACAACCAACAGAAGCTGCCTGGGATGACAAACATCTATCTGCACTCTTAATTTGAGACGAGTTTGGAGAAACTCAAATCAAGGTATCTTCCATACCGTTCAGAATGAGGGGAACCTGAAGGACCTAAATCCAGTACGTTTATGATCCTCTGAGTCCTAAGGACCCCATGTGCTCCCTTCAACTTTCCATCGACTCTGCCCTCTCCCCGCAGAGATGCCTACTCTAAACCGAGGCTATAACTCCTGCAGTAGGCCAGACGCTTATTCCAAGGGGCGGCAGAACTTCCCGTCCCCTAGGATTACCCGAAACTCCCCTTTCTACCCGCGCCCAGTCGGGCTGAACCCCCTACTCCCGGCCCCTTTAACATAGCAGCATCTCGGCTGCCCCGATTCATACCAAAATCATCGCCTCCATCTTGCCCCGCAGCTGGTGCCGACGTGGAACCGCAAAAACAACGCCGCCGCTGATTGGCCGTACGTTCTCATTAGGCCCCGCCCAGGATGAAGATTACTGGACTACCGGGTGTCAGTTATTGCTTTATTGACCAATCAGTGTTCTAACTTGCTTAACGGAAGTACGGTGTCCAACCAGAAGGCGCAAATATTTGATTGTTAGTTTAAACACTCAATAAAATGTCAAACCCTCAACTACTGAATGAGGCTGGAGGGTCAGTGGGGCGGGATTGTTTCCATGGGGAACAGAGGACACGAATATTACTTTTCAATTGGAAGGGCGGAGAGCACGTGATATTGTAGGGCTGATTTCGCAACTTTAATCCTTTCTCCCTTTAGGGGGCGCTGTCTCCTCCACCCATAACACTGGCAGCTCTTGGAATCCAACCCTAATCCCCAATCCAAGAACTCCCAACCCACGGTTGCTTTGGCAAACACTGCTAGGTCTTCCCTCAGACTCGCTCAGATCACTTCAGACAGCCTCACAGGAAGTCTGCATAACCATAGAATAAAGCCAAGGGATGCCCAAGGTATTAACTAGAATAAACCTAAATCGCCAGAAAGTTGATCGCTACAGTAACCATCTCCCCAAAGTGGAGTCCCAGGCTTTGCTGGACCGAGGGAAGGACCCAGTGAGTTTCTAAAAGATTTTCTTTGGCCCGACGTACATAAACCAGGATGTTAGAGATTTGGAAACCAGAGAGGAGAGAACAGAACGGACAGAGGGCTAAAGGGTCCAGGATAAGAAAAGATATAGGGAGCAAGGTCTGCGGTTGTCCAGTAGGGACAAGCCGTTGCAAAATGAGAAAAGAGAAGTGTACTGAATGCGGGGATTTCACAATAGAAAGGGTTTTGACGAAGGTTAGCTTTCTCTTACCCCTCTGTTCCTTAGTTCCTTACCCCGTTAGGTCAGGGACACCTTCTCTATTGCCTTATATTATCTCCAAAGGGATTGTGTGTATGTGTTTGTGTATGTTTATTCTCTGACATTAATTTCTTTAAGAAGCTCTCCAAGAAGAGCATCCAAACCTACCCAGGAGTTTTTCTAATAATTTCAAAGTAGAGTCAGAAAGCCTAAGAGAAAAGTATAGAACAATACAAAACAAACTACAGAGCTAACATTTGCTATGAAGAAAGTGTGTGATTTTCTGGTAAAATCACAGGTGACAAACCTCATATCTGGAAGAAGCCTTTATCTATTCTGAATGGGGAGCTATTCAAACATTTAGCATTATGCCTGGCCTCAGAAGATTGTCCTTGGCTTGGCAGCTTAATGACAATATTATACTAACACTTATTGACCACTTATGGGCCAGGCACATGCTAAATCTTTGAATACTATATTATTTAATATTTAAAAAGAAAACCCTTATGGAGTAGATGGGAATGGGGGAGTGGGAGCAGTTTAATAATTTAAGGTCATACAAGTATCCTTTGGCAGCCAGCCATACATTTGAGTATAGAAGGTCTGGTTCTAAAACCATGTTCTGGGGAAGCCGGGATGGCTCAGTGGGTTAGGCGCTCACTTTGCAGCTCTGGGGACCCAGGGATCGAATCCTGGCCTGGCCCGTGCGAAACCATATGCTGAACTGGGAGCTCCCCCAGTTTAGTTCTCTCTCTGTCTCTGTATCTCTCTCTCTCCCTGTCAAAAATAAATAAATAAATAAATAAATATTAAAACCATGTTCTTACCCAAAATCCTATACATCCTAAGGACCCCATGTTCTTACTCACAGTTCACTCCTCTGACTTGTGATACATCCTCTCCTGTATCCCAGTCCTACCTGAAGTACCTACTCCAGTGCCAGGTGTTCTGTAGGGACCATGAGGAGAAAAATATGTGATGTGGTTGGTTTGGAGGAGGAATTAGCACCTCTTTCTTTATGTGCTGACTGACAAATGTTAACAGTCAGACATTGTTTCAGATTCTTAGCTCTCCAACGGATTGTGTAACTGCAAGGGGAGGAAGACAACTAACTGGGTGGGAGACATTAGTTCTTTTTTTTTTTTTTTTTTTTTTTTTTTTTTTTTTTTTTTTATCTTTTCACATTTATAGAGAGAGAAATTATCTTTTTGTCTTCAGTGCATATTTATTTCTATTTTACTTTTGACAGATAGAGAGAGAGACAGAGACAGAGACAGTCAGAGAACCGAACTGTGGGAACTCCCCAGCTCAGCACGTGGGTCCTGCCTGGGCCGGAGCCGGGACTCGATCCCCGGTCCTCGTGGCCTCAAAGCGAGCGCTCAACCCGCTGAGCCGTCCCGGCTTTCCCCCATGAGACATTAGTTCTTGTCCTGACTTTGCCTTAATAAGTGAGAGAACTATGGCAAGTCCTTGTACCCTCTCTGGATTACAGCTGCCACTTCTGGAAAATGGAGAGACTCAGACTAGAGCTCTCTAGGGCCCTACCTCCTTACTTAGCAATAAAGTTTTATGATCATTCTTGTTCCTTTTGCTTCCATCTCCCTTGAACTGGAAAACCTTGAAGAACCAATTAAATGGAAAAATGCATATGTTCTCTCCATTATAGATAGATAGATAGATGATAGATATAGATGATATAGATAAAGATATAATCATATAGATACAGATATAGATATAAATATATAGATATATATCTCCATATATTATATATCATGGAGATATATATGAGTATATATACACACAGTTGACCCTTGACCAAGATGGGTTTGAGGGGAAGCCGGGATGGCTCAGTGGGTTAAGCGCTCACTTTGCAGCGCCCGAGACTGAGGATCGAATCCCAGCCCCGGCCCGTGTGGACCCATATGCTGAACTGGGGAGTTCTCTCAGTTCAGTTCTCTCTCTGTCTCTGTATCTCACTCTCTCTCTCTCTCTCTCTGTCAAAAACAATTAAAAAAAACACACAAAAATACCACAAAAAAACAAAAAAACAAACAAAAAAAAGAAGATAGGTTTGAGCTGCATGGATCTACTTATGTGTGTTTTTTCAATAAATACTGTAAATGTATTTTTCTTATGATTTTCTTAATAACACTTTTTCTCTATTTATTGTAAGAATACAGTATATAATAAATATAACATACAAAATATGTATTAATCAACTGTTTATGTTATCCACAAGGCTTCTGTTCAGCATTTGACTCCCCCAAAATTAAGTTTTGAGGGAGTCAAAAGTTATACATGGATTTTCAACTATGTGAGTTGTTGGTACCCCGAACCCTAGCATTGTTCAAGGGTCAAGTGTGTGTGTGTGTGTGTGTGTGTGTGGCTGTTTTAAAGTGCTAGGACTTTTTTCAATGTTTTCATATTTTCTAGTCAGCAGTCCCAAACAATTTTGGCACCAGGGGCCAGTTTTGTGGAAGACAATTTTTCCATGGACTGGGGGGTAGGGAGGGGTATAGTTTCAGGATGATTCAAATGCCAAATGCAGCTTTATTGTTACTTATCACTCACTTATAGGGTTTTGATATGAGTCTGCAAGCAATTGATTTATTATGGTCTCTGGGCAAACCTCTCTGCTGATGTTAATCTGTATTTGCAGCTGCCTCAACTCTACTTCAGATTATTAGACATTATATTCTCTTAAGGAGTACACAGCCTAGTTCCCTCACATGTGCAGTTCACAATAGGGTTCACACTCCTGTGAAAATCTAATGTCACCATGGATCTGACAGAAGGAGGAAGTCAGGCATAGTGTGAGCAATGGGGAGCAGCTGTAAATACAGATGAAGCTTCCCTCCCTTGCCCACTGCTCACCACCTACTGTGTGGTCTGGTTCCTAACAGACCACGGACCAGTACTAGTCTGTGGCCTGGGCATTGGGGACCCCTGTTCTAGATGTGCTAAAATGCATGGGTGCTGTTTTAAAGGAGAAAAATAAGCTATTTTTAAAAAAGATTTATTTTATTGTTTGACAGAGAGAAAAGGGGGAAGGTCCAGAGCAGTCTCCATAGCCATACATCATCAGTATTGACATAGTTTCATTCCACAGGTGGATGTGGGGCTGCACAGGGTGGGAACTGTGAACCGGGGGTTTCCCACATGGGAAGCATGCCCTGGGTGGGAACTGAACTGGGGGCCTCCCACAGAATAAGCACACCGCAGCTTAGCATATGGACATGCATGGGCCAGGGCCAGGACTTGATCCTCATACCCTGCAGCTGTAAGGCAAGTGCTCAACCTGCTGAGCCATTCTGACATCCCCAAATAAGCATTTTCTTAAAGGACAAAAATATTCTCCCCATGAATACTTCCCTGATATCCCCACATGGAGTTAGACACTTCCTCCTTGCGACCATCATCAACTCTGGTTATAGTCATGTTTTAACATATCAATCTAACTCATCAGACTTGTCATCTGAGGCAGTGCTTTGTTCTATTAATTTTATGTCCTTAGCACCAAGCCCTCAAACAGTAAACACGCAAACAGTATTTACTGAATAGAATGAATATTTGTGAAAATACAAGGTGTAAAGATAAACGATCAGTATCAAAGTGCAGTTTAGGATTAAATGCCAAATAAGGGGCCCAGACATTGAGATCCCTGGGGACTGGGGATGGTGGTCAAGGTCCAGGAGAAGAGGCTGTTGAGCTAGGCCTTGATTCATTCATGCATTAGAGGGTTTGGTATGAATAAAGGAATAGAGGCTGGGATGTGTAATAAATAATTTTTAGTAAAATAAATAAAATATGTAAATTTATTTTTATACATAACATAAAGTTTACCATTTTAACCATTGTTAAGTGTCCAGTTCGGTGGCATTAAGCATATTCACATTGTTTTCTTTTTTTTAAGATTTACTTTATTGTTTTTGACAGAGACAGAGAGACAGAGAGACAGAGAGAAGGAAGAGAGCCCAGAACAGTGTCCATAGTTGTACATCATCAGTTTTCAACATAGTTTCATTCCACGGGTGGGCACAGGGCCAAGCAGGGTGGGAACCAGGTAGGTTCTCCCACATGAGAGGCAAGCCCCAGGCGGAAGCAGAACTGGGGGCCTCCTACATGGGAAGCTTGTCCCAGTGGGAACCGAACTGAGGTAGGAAGGACACCCCAGTTCAGCACATGGGTCCACATGGGCCAGGGTTGGGACTGGGACTCAATCCTTGGGCCCAGGGGCTGCAATGCGAGTACCCCACCGACTGAGCCATCCTGGCATCCCCATATTCACATTGTTATATAAACATCACCACTATCAATCTCCAGAACTTTTTCATCATCCTAAACAGAAACTCTGTATGTATCCATTAACAATAATTCCCCATTCTCCCCTACCCTCTAGCCTCTGCAACCACTATTCTGTTTCTATTCATTTGACTATTCTAGTGCCTTATAGAAGTGGAATCATATAATATTTGTCCTTTTGTGTTAGGTTTATTTCACTTAATATAATGCCTTCAGGGTTGTATAAGAAATCTTTGATGAATTGGTTTCATGGGGCAGAGGATAAATAAAGAAATATTATGAAAGGGGATGGAGATACAATTGAAAAGTCACTTTCTGGCCAGATGATGAAATGACTTGAATAAAACATAGGTAACTGGTGTAGTAAGACCAGAAGATTGTGGGAGTTGGAACTGTTACAATCTTTTGGAAAGTATCATGGCATTATCCTCTAAAATTAAACATGGATACAGATTCTCCTAGAGAATTTCAAACACAATCCAGTACATAATGATACATTCATAAGAATGCTTATTGCAACATTATATTGTACATCAAGCCTGTGGAATAGGGGAAGCTGGGGTGGCTCAGTGGGTTGGGTGCTCACTTTGCAGCGCCGGGGACCGAGGACCGAGTCCCTGCCCCGGCCCCAGCCCGTGCGGAACCATATGCTGAACTGGGAGCTCCCCCAGTTCAGTTCTCTCTCTGTATCTCTCTCTCTCTCTCTCTCTCTCTCTCTCTCTCTATCTCTGTCAAAAATAAATAAATAAATATATTTTTTTAAAAAAGACTGTGGAATAATATGCAATTGATTGAAAAATATGTTAGAGCTATATGCATTAACTTGTAGAAATCGTAATGAAATATTAAATGGCAAAAGCAAGTTGAAGAGGGGATGCAGGGATAGCTTTACAGGTTGGGTGCTTTCCTTGCAATCACAAGTCTGGGGATTGGTCCCAGCTTCAACCCGAGCAAAATCATGCTGAACTGCAGTTCTACTGGTGGTGGCAGGGATGGCAGCAAGAGTTCTCTCCTCCCATGTGGGAGGCCCCAGGTTCGGTTCTGCCCCATGTGGCCACCTATCCACTGGCCAGGGTCAGGATTTGATCCCCAGACCTCGCAGTTGCAAAGCAAGCTCTCAACCTGTTGAACTATCAGCATCCCAAGAGTGTATTACTAATAGTTTTTCTTTATATATGTTGGTATTGTTTGACTTTGTTACAAGCATATATTTATCATTTTTTTTTTCTCTTTTCACATTTATAGAGAGAAATTATCTTTTTGTCTTCAGTGCATAGTTATTTCTATTTTACTTTTTGACAGATAGAGAGAGAGACAGAGACAGAGACAGTTAGAGAACCAAACTGTGGGAACTCCCCAGTTCAGCACGTGGGTCCTGCCTGGGCCGGAGCCGGGATTCGATCGGTCCTCATGGCCTCAAAGCGAGCGCTCAACCCGCTGAGCCGTCCCGGCTTTCCCCGATTTATCATTTTAAACTACTAAAAAAGTGAATATCGAAATGGAGATAAAGTTGTGAGAATTAACTGAGATAAGACTATATGTTAAAATGTGTAAACTGCAAAATGATCTGTTATTGTTATTTATTATTTTATGAATAATTAGACATCATTGAACACTTCTGAGCAGAGGCATGAGATTATGGAAGCATTTTTTTAATTGAAGCAAAATTCATATAACAAAAAATTAACCATTTTAAAGTGTACAATTCAGTAACATTAAGTGCATTCACAGTGTTGTGCAACCATTACCTCTATACCAAAACATTTTTATCATCCCCAAAGAAAACCTGGTACTGATAAAATAGTCACTTCCAATTTCACTGTCCCCCAGCCCCTGGCAGCCACCAGTTTGCTTCCTGTCTCTAGGGATCTTTCAAATAACTGAATCATACCATATGGGACCTTTTGCATTTGTCTTCTTTCACTTAGCATGTTTTCAAGGTGTATCCATTTTTCAGCATATTATCATTATTTCATTCCTTTTTATGACCGTATAATATTCCATTGCTCAATATAGCCTGTTGTTTATTCATTTAATTGATGGACATTTGGGTTGTTTCTATCTTCTGTCTATTGTGAATAGTGCTACTATAAACATTTGTGTAACAAATATTTGTTTGAATATCAGTTTTTGTTCATTTTTGTTTTGTTTTGTTTTCTTTTGCTTTTTGTCTTTTTTCTCTTTTGAGTATCAATTTTTAGTTTTTTGGTTTTTGTTTTTTTGTTATACAATTTGGAGTAAAATTGCTAGATTGTATGGTTTTTCTCTGTTTAACTTTTTGAGGAGCACCAAACTATTTCCTATAGCAACTCTACCATTTTATATTGCAAGGAAGAGGATACTAATTATTGTCCCACATCCTTACTAACACTTATTTTCCTTTTTTTTCAGGTCATTTTAGTTGGTGTGAAGTGATGTTTCATTGTGGTTTTGATTTGCATTTCCCTAATGACTAATGATTTGAGCATCTTTTCATGTGCTTGTTGGCCATTTGTATATATTCTTCTGAGAAATGTTTAGTCAAGTCATATACCCATTTTATTAGTTGCGTTGTTTGTCTTTTTGTTGTTGAGCTCTAAGAGTTCTTTGTATATTCTGGGTACTAAACACTTATAAGATATCTGAGTTGCAAGTATTTTCTCCTACTTTGAAGATTGTATGGCATACAATAGAAGATGATGGATTTGACGACTGTTTGTGCAGGAAGGATCGGAGAGGAGACGAAAGGCAGAGAGCCCAACTCAGAAGCCATTGCAGTTCAGGTTGCAGTGAACACAAAATAGTCACAGTAAGAAAATGTCCCCTGACTGCCAAATTTCATTGTGTACAAGTGAAATTAGGAAAAGTCAAAGTGTAATGGATTAGATCAGCCATGTGTAGAAGTAGCAAATGATATGGTGTAGTTTCAGGAAAGCATAATTCTATCAATATATCTAAAGCTCTAGTAGCCTAATCACTTAAAGTAAAATGGCTGTAGCCCTAACACAATCAAACTCTAACCCAATCAATTATAATAAAATGGCTGGAGTGAACATAAACAGAATCCATTATATTAACTTGGCTTGAGCTGAAACCCAATCAATTGAATTGTACCTTGTCTTCATAGAATGGGGAGATAGTTTGCAAAGAATCCCCCCCGACCCACCACCAAAAAAAATGTTGCCAACATTTCTCCAGTGATATTTAAGAAAGAAGATTCTCTATTTGGCCAACATAACACTATATATTTATAAAGGAGATGGCTGTAGTTCTATTAGCCAAGTGAAATTATCCAATTAATTTTACTTGTTCACTAAGCAGCCAACCTTCTAATTATATTTGACTTCTAAAAGCATCAAAGATTTTGACTAGCCAATAAGATTGTCTATGCCACTGCAAGTTTTATGTATAACTGTGTAAATCAACCATATTGCTTATATTATATATCATCTTTTAAATTTGGTCAGCATAAATGAGTTCCGCCAAGATTAATTAATTGACCAAAACCAACTCTGGGCATTCAAGCTGAGGTTTGAATCCTTTTTTTTCCCCAAGATTTATTTTGCTGTTTTGACAGAGAGAGAGACAGACAGACAGAGAGAGAGAGAGAGAGGGAGAGAGAGAGAGAAAAGGGGAAGGACCAGAGCAGTCTCCACAGCCTCACGTCATCAGTTCTCAACATGGTCCTGTTCCACACAGGTGGGCGTGGACCTCCCACATGGCACACCCCTGAAAACTGGGGACCAAAATGGGGCCTCCCACATGGGAAGCACATCCCAATTCAGCACATGGGTTCACATGGGCCGGGATCCAGACTCGATCCCTGGACCCTGGGGTGGCAAAGCAAGTGCTTAACCCACTGAGCCATCCCAGCTTCCCTAGAATTGTTTTTTTCCCAACACAATTCAATGAAGGGAGAGAGGAGCACAAAAGTTAATAGTATCTGCAACTTTATAGCTCTGGATATGAAGGGGAGTGGTTGGGTTATTTAAAAACTGAAATTAAAAAATAGTACCAATGATCTACAGTTTCTTAAGGAAGGAGTGTATTAGGGTGGGAGGAGGAGTGTTAGGGTATGAGAAGGAAAGGCAGAAGATGGTAAACAGAAAGTGAAGTATGGATATTTCAGAGGATTTTATCCAGGCTGAATTGTTCCAGCTTTTTTTCCTTTTCCAACCCTTGCTTTTCCTTTATTTCTTCTTTTTTTTTTATTTATTATTTTTTTTATTATTTATTTATTTATTTTTTTTTTATTGTTTTTGACAGAGAGAGAGATACAGAGGCAGAGAGAAGGGGGAGGGCCCCGAACAGTCTCCATAGTTGCACATCATTGCTTTTCCACATAGTTTCATTCCACAGGTGGGAGTGAGGCTGCATAGGGGGCTGAACTGGGGGCACTCCCCAGTTCAGCATATGGGTCCACACAGGCTGGGGCCTGGATTCGATCCTCGGTCCCTGGGGCTGCAAAGTGAGCGCTTAACCCACTGAGCCATCCCGGCTTCCCCTTTATTTCTTCTTTCCACGTCTCCTCCCATGGAGAGAAAGAAGCAATATTGTTGCTTCTTATCTTCTGCCTGGGAGACTGCGCTGCTGGTTCTTCACCTATCTTCAACATGGATCTCTGCCTTTTTTTTTTTTTTTCTTCCTTTCTTTCTTTCTCTTCATTCTCAAAAAGCAAAAGCTGAGAGTTGGAGGAAGATGAGGTCAGGAGCCCTACACCTTCTTCCTCTTGGGTGACTTATTCTCTGGCAAGTGGCTACTTTAGGGAAAATATGGCCCCAGGCAGCAGCAATCAGGTTATGAGCATGGTTTCAGCTGCAACCAGAGCGAACACAGATGAGAATTACCAACAGGGAGAGTGTGAGGTCCTGGTGTGGAGACAGCCCTATTGGGAAGAGCTTTAAATACAGGAGAGAATTTGGGAAGGAGCCCAGAGGCACTGAGAAAATTAGATGATCTTCATCCTGTGTCTCCATGTGCTATACACAAGACTTGGGGAATCAAAGGGGCCTCGGCTCACCACAGTGAAGGACAACCCCTCCTTGTCAGTTTTGGCCAAGATGGTCATTCCTAGAGACTGGAAACACTTCAGAAAAGCCCTCTGAGTTCTCCCAGGGTGGGTCAACTCAAGCCACCCTAGGGGCCTTGGAGGGAAAGGGCCATCTGAGAACTTTGATTGACAGGCAACTAAACTGGCAGGAAGTGGGTCCTATTCCTAGTCACCATGACCTACCCGGCTGTCTCAGAAAACTGCAGGAAACTCCCTTTCCATCTGTACCTCTTTTTCCAACCCTGAGATTCCCATCCACTGTACCTGATGAAACCTTTATAAACTCTCCTACCCACAACTGTGTGTTTATTATACACATATTATTTGTTTTGCCCAGAATGCTGTCCCCCATTTTTCTCCATAGAAAATTCAGATTCTTCCATCTTTCAAGACTATTTGAAAAGTTACATCCTCTGAGGGCTTCCCTGAAACAGTTAGTTGCTCTTTTTCTGTGTTTCCCCAAAACTGACTTAATTTATCCATCCTTATATCACTGGCCACATCCACTTATCTATTTATACATGTGTCTGCACCATTAGACTGTGCCCAGAGGCAAGAATCACTCCTTAATTATTTTGGTAAATTCTCCAACTTTAGCAATTTGCTAAATATTCTATAAATATTTGGTGAGTAACAATATATGTACTCAGAATTAGACACCTTAAGGTACACAAGGTGATAATTAAGTTCACAAACTTGCCACCGTGCACTTACATAGGCAATATTGTGCAAACAACTTGGTAAGGTTTCATAACCTTTGTATGTAAGTGTCTCACAGCTGTGTTTGTGTTGATGTGTGGCGGTGTCTTATTGAGTGGTGTTCATTATTGTTGTTGCATGTTTGTTGTTGTTTCTTTTTTCATTTTATTTTGTTGTTTGAGAGAAGGTAAGAGAGAAAGAGAAAAGAGAGGAGGACCCAGAGCATTCTCCATAGTTGTACATCATAGTTGTGATATAGTTTCATTCCACACAGGTGGGTGGGGGCCACGCATGGCAGGAACTGAACCAGGGGTCTCACACATGGGAGGTGAGAATCTTAGCCACTGAACCATTCTTGTGGTTGCCAGTTGCACCATAGTTCAACATATGGAGTTGCATGGGCCAGGGCTAGGACTCAAACCCTTGACCTCATGATTGCAAAGCAAGCGCTTAATCGCTAAGCTTTCCTGGCTCTCCTGTTGTGTGTTTCCCTGTGCTGCTATCAGAGCTTGAATTACAGCAATGAACAAACATTAAATTTCTTGTTAAACTTGGCAAGAGTGGAAGTGAAATCAGGCTTATGGGGACAATACCATGAAGAAAATGGCAGTGTACAAGTGGATTAAATGTATTTCCGTGGGGAGAGAAAGTGTCACTGATGAAGAAAGATGAGGGCGGCTAACAACAATCAATTGCAAAATTTTTTAAATTGTGTGTCAAAATTGTCAGCTGACTGTGAGAAGCATAGCAGACCAAATCAACATCGATAGAGAAACAGGAGGGGAAGCTGGGATGGCTCAGCAGGATAAGTTCTTGCTTTGCAGCCCCAGGAACCGAGGATCAAATCCCGACCCCAGCCGTGCAGACCCATATGCTGAACTGGGGTGTGCTTCCCATGCGGGAGGCCCCTGCCCTGTGTGGAATGAAACCATGTCGAAAAACTGATCACATACAACTATGGAGACTGATCTGGGCCCTCCCGTCTCTCTGTCTCTGTCTCTCTCTGTCTCTGTTAAAAACAATAAAATAAATCTTAAAAAAAAAAAGAACAATGATGAGCTGAGACTCAAACCCAGACCCCACCCCTCCTCCACAGGGCCTCAGGTTGGTAGATAGGGCCAAGGAGAGAGAGAATTCTGGTGGGTAGATGGATAAGCAGGATGCCCTGTGAAAAGGAAGAAATAAATAGGTATCAAGAGGACAGAAGTATTTTCTAAGGAGCAGAGGGTGGGACTTCCTAGGCAGTTCCACCCACTGCAGAAGATTGCAACAGGATAGGATGGGGGTAGGGGTTCTGGGGTTCCTGGAAGGTGACTGAAACCCATAAAGGCTGGCACTGGGCCCATTGTGTGGCTAAAACTGGCCCCACCCAGTATTGCTGGGGAGAGGCACGGCCTGAGGGCTGGTTCCTGGTATCTAGCCACTCCACCATAGCCCCCCAGCACTGCTGCACCCTAGTGCTGGTTCTCTCCCAGAATCAGGCTGCCCACACTGGCTTCAGTTCTGTCCCAAGCATCTCTCCACGAGAATCTGCCTTCCAGATAACTGTTCTCAGTTCCTCAAGCCCCTGAGGCACTCTGGTCTCCAGGTTTCTACACTTTCATCTCCTAGTAATAACAGAATCACTTTCTTATTGATCTCATTTTATCCCAACATTGATGATGAAATAGGTATAATCAACAGTAACTCCATTTTTCAGGTGAGAAAACAAAGCTCAGGAAGGTTGGATTGCCCAGAGCCACATAGCCATTAAATGTGGGGACTCAAACCCAGGTCTTAAGATTCAAGATCTGGTCCTCCCTTGTTCTACTATACACCATGCAACCTACTTCTCTCTCTAAATTTATAATTAAGCCTCAAAGGTTATTTCTTCTGGGCTATTGGACTAATCTATCAGCCTTCATCTATGTTGGGTTCAGGGCCATGTTCTGCTAGCAGGGCACAACTCTTAGATGCCAGGGTCTGGGAACCTTTCAGTCTTACCAATGTCCTGGACCTTTGAAAGCAGCAAGCTCTTTTGGCCTGAGAGTGGGGCTCAGTGTCCCCTCAACTCCTGAGTCAATCCCCTAAGAATTCTGAACTGTAAAAAGAAAACTCAAAGACTTTTCCATTTTATTCTACCCAAACTACAATGCAAAGGAAAAGCAGTGGATGGCTTAGGTCTGGCTCCACCATCATGGCCTCAGTTTATATCATCCCCTTACTTTAGTAAGAGGGGCCTCACTCTTCCCTGGTCCCAGACCCCCTCCACTACCTCCCGCAGGCATCCGGGGTAACCGCCAGGCGCTGCTGCCTAGGATAACGCCCAGCCCTCCCCTTGCCCCCTGTGGCTGCCTCCCCTTTCCGTCTGTTGAGAGAGGAAGCCAGGGGGTGGCGGGTGCAACCCTGGAGGGCACTGATAAAGGGCCAGCCCTGCCCCCGCCCCCTGGGGCCATTGCGGTCAGACCAGCAGGCAAGCAGGCAAGTCAGCCAGCTCCCTCTGGGACTCATGGCCCTCCCCTGGTTCCACCTCTACCGGCCCTGCCCTACTCGGGAAGCTGGTTGCATAACTCAGTGGTGTGTTTAGCAACATTGCTTGTGGCTTGACCTGATGCTGGTGGTGGTGTGCACATGTGTTGGGGTGGGGGTGGGGGTGGATTGAGCCGAGGTGACATGTCAGTCTTTTTGGAATGGGTGAGCCCCATGGATGGGGGATGATATAACAGTACAGATATGTGGCCACATTTTTCTCCATATTCTATTTCTGCTACCTTTGTTAAAGTGGGGAAATCTTAGGTAGTCTACATTGCCAAGACACAGGCCCTATCCAACCCATTCAGTCTCCTAACCCCCTGCTAATTGTACATCAAGCAAAGGAGACTTAAGGTGAAAGGGTGTTGACTCTGGGCATGAAGAATCTGAGAGGAGGGGGCCGAAGTGACCATTCTCACCCCAATGGCATGTTCTGGACGCAGGACACAGCCTGGAAACAGCAGTAATAGTCTCTTTTTACGAAGTGAGTGGGGCTGAAAGGGGAAAGACCTCTGCCTGGCTAATTGCCTAAGTTCATTGAGCTCAGCCTGCATGGTCATGCCTGTCCCCTTATAAACAGTAAACTGCTTCCAATACTCCTATGAATGAATGCCTATTGCAGACAGGATGAAATGCAACCTCCCTAGTTTGACTTTCAAGACACTCTACAATCTAACCCCAAACTTCCCAGGCTTATCTTTCACTACTTCCTACCACTACACCCTACCCTAGTACACCCTAAGTAAGGTTCTGTGTTTTATGCCTCTGCACCTTCACACCTTTGCTCAGAATACTCTTCTCCCCTTCTCTGCCAAGTAAACCTCTAGTCGTCCTCCACAGCCCAGCTCAATTGCCACTCTCCTCTGTGAAGCCTTCTGTAAATTTCACCATGCAAAAATTTAGCTCCAGAGCATGTTACATAGACGTTCATTAGTGTCATTCCCTGATTAGACTCTGAATGAGGACATAGTCTATGTCTGACATATCTTTGTGTTCCTGGAGTATAAAACATAGTGAACACTCAATAAATATTTGTTGGGGAAGCCGGGATACCTCAGTGGGTTAAGTGCTCACTTTGCAGTGCCGGGGACCAAGGATCAAATCCCGGCCCCAGCCCATGCGGACCCACATGCTGAACTGGGAGCTCCCCCAGTTCAGTTCTCTCTCTGTCTCTGTATCTCTCTCTCTCTCTCTCTCTGTCGAAATAATAATAATAATAATAATAAATAAATAAATAAATAAAATATTTGTTGAATGAATGATGAGGCTTGTGTTATCCAGCGTTGTATCTGCAATGCCATAGCCAGTGTCCTGAACTACCCTGATTCATGCCTAGGCCATCAAGAGATCCTGAACCCACATGTAACTGCAATGAAGCCATGGGTCACCTCCTGTCCTACATAGATCACACATACAGAATCATGGGAGAGGGATGGAGTTCAAAACATTTACCCATGGGTTTGGCATGGGCGTTGATAAATCCCACGCACACAGGCTGCAGGGAAGTTGTGAGGAGGCGATACTATACTGCCTCTTGAGTTGCTTCATTGTGTTGCTGGGTCGTGGGGGGTCCTGAGAGAGAACTGGGGTGCCTAATGTATTGGTATAGTGGTAAAGAACATTTGGAGGACTCCCAGCATCCATTCTTTATCAACTGGGACAAAGAATTTTCATTATTTTAAAAGTGAACACAATCCTATCAGAGAATGCTGGCTGAATGCCAGCCTGCCTTGGGGTGGCATCTGTCTGCCTCCCCTGTCTTTAACTGTTTCCAATTTAACTTGACCACCATAAGAGGAAAACAGAGAAGAAGCGTAAGCTGCAGCTGTAAGGACTGAAGCCAGACAGAGGCAGAACTTTCCTTAGTGCTGAAAGCCACTAAAAGCTAGGAGGAAGCAAGATTCTTTTCTCCTAGTCTCTGGAGAGAGGTCTGTTTGACCTGGGACTTGGGTTGTGTGCTGGAGGCAAAAGGATGAATGAGTGACTTCCGAGGGTACTTGCTGGCCTGACAACAGAGCTGCTGTGGGTGCTGGGGGATAGACCTGACATCTTACACATATGTCCTGGTCTGTCCAGGGTGCGTGGCTGCCATGTGGCTGGGGCATCTTGCCTGGAAGAAAGGAGGACAGAGGGCACCTGGGGTCCCCTTTAAGGGAGGTGAATAATGTCCCTGCTGGGTATCCAGGCCCCCCTCCCCCATCTCCCCTCACTGACAACAAACCTGGCCAAGAAAGAGGCCTTTGTCCTAGGACATCTGAGGCTGCAGGGGGAGGGGAGAAGGCTACAGGTGAAAGGATACATCAAAGCAGCCAGCTGGCTGCCCCTCCTCCCCAAAATAGCTCCCCTACCCCTTTCCCAGAACCCAGGCTTTCCCTCAATAAAAGCGGTGCCCTAAATGCCCACCTTCCTAAACAGCTGGGACACTAAACACCTGGTCCTTTTCTTCAGCTGTCTCTACCACCTTGCCATGACTCAGTTTCTCTGTCCCTAAGCGAGTCAAGAGAGCAGAGGGAAGGGGGTTACAACTTGTGTGAAGTGTAGAGGTCACTTTGGAGCGGACCGTCATGTTGGAATTCGTCATCTGCAGGGGAGAAACACAGACCTGGCTGGTCTCCTGGGCTTACGAGGAGGGCTGGGAGAGGCTTGGAGCCATGTGTGCCCCCGCTGTCCCGGAGCAGGGTGGGGGCGGGGTGTGGGCAGAAACCACACCAGGCTCAAGTTTCCTCTCTTGGCCAGAAGGGGCAGGAGGAGAGGAGGGCCACAGGGAAAGGGGAGGGTTGGAGGAAGGACGGGAACTCAGGCCCAAGGCTTCAGAGAGGAGGCTGGTGGACCGCCCTGGAGCTCACAGTGCTCAGCCTGAGCCTCCACGCTCAGCGCGCAGCAATGGCCAGGGGGCGGGGCACAGCCCTCCCCGGTTCTCAGAGGTAGCAGGGATCCTCCCCAGGAGGTGTCAGCCCAGGCCCAGCCTCCCCAGAGACAGCGCCCGGAGCCTCATCTCTCTCGACACCCTGCCTGGACCCTGCCACAGGTGCCTGAGGAGCGCGGCGGGAGGGGGAATTCCAGTGGGATCCAGGGGCAGGCTGGGGAGGTGGACGAGGCAGGGACAGAAAATACCCAACTTTCCAGACATTCCTAGAAGATCCTAGACCTTCCCAGGCTGCCCCTGGGTAGGAATTTGACGTCTTTGGGAAGTCCTCTAGGAGAAGACCTAGATGGCTTCTGGAGAGCTCTGAGATTCTTGGGTGAAAGGCTGTATATGGGGACCTGACAGTGGCCCCTGAGGTACCCCAGAGGGGCTGGGTAGTGACCCTGAGTAACCTTTCAGCAGTCTGGCTGCCCTGGGGAAGCCTGTAGACTCTCAGGTATACAGTGCCACCCCTTTTCCTTTCCATTTCATCATGCTGTCCAGCCAGCTGGGAAGGTTGGAAAAGCTGAGGTACTGGAGAAACTGAGAAGTGTGGCTGCAACAGGATGGGGTACTGGGGCAGGGGATGCTGAGTTCTTGCCTCTCTTTGCTCTCTTTGCTGGAACGGAGAGGAAGGCACCCCATCACCAGTGTAGTTCGTTCCAACTGGAAATCTTGCTAGTGGGGAGGGACAGGACAGGGAAGCAGTGGAAGAGAAGAAGAGTTGGGGCTGGAGCTCAAGTTATTGACCCCCAAAGGTCTGGAGTTTGGTGTGTAGAGAACCAAGTGACAGAATGGCAGACACTTGTCACTCTCTCTCTTGTTTCCAGACACCTTTTTGAGTTATGTATGCCCCCGGGAGATTTAATCTCATTCTGATCAAATCTCTCCCTCTCCCCCCCCCCCCCCCGCTTTTTCTCCATTTCCTTTGTTTCTCTCTCACCTCTGTGTCCCTCTCCCTCTTTGGTTATTCTTAGTATTTCTAAGTAGGTTGCTAACCTGCCACCCCACATCCCAAATTTCACTGGCCTCTCTTCGTTCTTTCACTGCCTCTGTTGACACCTGGAAAGGTGGAGTGATATAGTAAGCCTCAGAATAGGGTTCCAGAGGCAAGCTACCAACCCCCACATCTTTGTCAAGATGGATAGAGACCTGGGGCAGTAGTTGAGGTCAAATGTTTTCCTCTCCCCAGCATCCCTCCCCAAATGGTCCTCATCTGTATTAAAAAAAAACAACAAGATTTATTTTATTGTTTGAGAAAGAGAGAGAGAGAAGGGGAGAGGTCCCAGAGCAGTCTTCATAGTTGTATATCATTAGTTGTGGCATAGTTTCATTCCACACAGGTGGATGTGGGGCCACATGGGGCGGGAACTGAACTGGGGGCCATGGGAGGCAAGAACCTTCACTGCCATCACAAGGGTTGCCAGTTGCACCACAGTTCAGCGCATGGGTTTGCATGGGTTGGCTGGGGCAGAGAATCAAACCCTGGACCTCATAATTTGAGGCAAGCACTCAACCTGTGGGGCTACCCCAGCATCCCCTCATCTGTATTCTTTTTTTTTTTTTTTTTTTTTCTCTTTTCACATTTATAGAGAGAAATTATCTTTTTGTCTTCAGTGCATAGTTATTTCTATTTTACTTTTTGACAGATAGAGAGAGAGACAGAGACAGAGACAGTTAGAGAACCAAACTGTGGGAACTCCCCAGTTCAGCATGTGGGTCCTGCCTGGGCCGGAGCCGGGATTCGATCCTCGGTCCTCATGGCCTCAAAGCG
>PVKE010020713.1:0-27239 GCA_004027555.1 Craseonycteris thonglongyai | reverse complement strand
ACAGGGGTCTCCAAACTATGGCCCGTGGGCCAGATGGGGCCCGCGAGGCCCTCTCATCTGGCCCGTGGAGACCTCTTTATCTGAATAAAATAATATTAAATAAATAATTAAAAACAACATCTATGTTTTGATTCTTTTTTATTTGGACCTCGAGTGTGTAGTCGGCCCCCAAACTGCTGTTTGATAGTTAATGCGGCCCACGGGCTGAAAAGTTTGGAGACCCCTAAGTGCACATAGTAAATTTTTGTTCCCTTTCCCCTTCTAGCTTAAGCAGTCAATGTTCTCCAGCCTGAAAATTGCTTAAGGTCACACAATTTGCTTTAGCAGCTAGTTGTCTACTTAGTTCAGTAAGTCAGTAATTCAGTGGATAAATCTAGTAACCCTAAAATTAGCAAAAATAATATGCACTTAACTTTAGGATTGAACCTAGATGCCTACAATTTAGGGTCTCACCATCATGAAATTTGGATAAGACTTTTCCTAAATTAATCAGCTAGCAAAGCAGCAAATTAATGTTAGTAATTTTCTAAATTGGCACCATTTAGATTATCCTATCACTAATTTAACCTTCATCCAAAAGTTATGGCATATATCCACTAATGGATCATTGTAGTTCCCAAGAATTTGGCACCTTGATTTCTACCTAGGGTGGAACAGGTTAACAAACCTTTGAGAGGGAAAGGATACTGTGGTTCTCTACCTACATGTGAGGATTTAGCAGAGTTTAATTTTCACACTCAAGGTCACATAAATTTGCTAGCAAGCTCACACCAAAATTCAAGGTTATGGGGCTAGCCGGGATGGCTCAGTGGGATAAGTGCTCACTTTGCAGCCCCAGGGACTGAGGATCGAATCCAGGCCCCGGCCCATGCGGACCCATATGCTGAACTGGGGAGTGCCCTCAGTTCAGTTCTCGCTGGGATGAGACCCCAGCCCAGTTCCTGCCCTGTGCAGCCCCTCCCACCTGTGGAATGAAACTATGTGGAAAAACCAATGATGTGCAACTATGGAGACTGTTCTGGGCCCTCCCCCTTTCTCTCTGACTCTGTCTCTGTATCTCTCTCTCTCTCTCTCTCTCTCTCTCTCTCTCTCTCTGTCAAAAACAATAAAAATAAATCTTAAAAAAAAATTCAAAGCTATGGACTACTTTGCCACTATTTTCTTTCTTAGACTGGTGGCTGCCTGGGGCAATTATTTAAATGTTTATTTTTATTGTTTTAGACAGAGACAAAGACAGACAGAGAGAAGGGGCAGGGCCCAGAACAATCTCCATAGTTGCATGTCAGTGGTTTTCTACGTAGTTTCATTCCACAGGTGGGCACGGGACTGCGCAGGGCAGGAACCAGCTGGGGGCCTCCCATATGGGAAGCAGACCCGGTGGGGGGAGCAAAACCAGGGGCCTCCCACATAGGAAGCTTACCCTGGTGAAAACTGACTTGGGGGCACACCCCAGTTCAGCATATGGGTCCACACGGGCTGGGGCCAGGATTCAATCCTCAGACCCCAGGCCTGCAAGGCAAGGACTCAACCCGCTGAGCCATCTCAGCTTCCCCCTGGGGCAATTATTTATAAATCAATTCAGCAGAACTAAAACTCCTACTGACTGGTTATCCCATCACAAGACACAAACACACACACATTCACATCATATACACACCATACTAACTGATAGAATGATGATGATTTTGTCAAGATTACTGTGGTGATTTGTGGTTGACATTCATTACCCTAAATAACCAGTACTAAGAGCTAAGATAGTGATTATCATGATAGGCCAGGCCTTAAAGTCACTTGGTAGAACCTCATCTGATCATACTTTAAAAACACAGTGCCAAACCCACACACACATGTATGCACACACCCATGCATGCATGCATATGCACACACAGAATACTAAGGTAGTCAAATTATTTTAAAGTATTTATTGTTAATCATATACACACAAATAAAGACTTAAGCCATGTTTCAGCTATAGTCTGAAATGTGGAGAGGAACACACTGTTGGGCCAAAAAGAAAGGAAGTGAAAGTTTCTAAACTTGATGAAGCAAAAACAATATTCTTAGTTTCTGATTTAAGATTTTTCATGTTGAAAAAAGAACTGCTATTTATTGAAATACTGCTTTTAATTATTAAAATTAAAGATATTATAATTTTTTTATTGTTAAATGTATTTGTTGGTAAAAATTTACATAGGTTCCAGGTGTATAATTCTACGTTACGTCGTCTATGTGTTGCATTGTGTGCTCACGACCCAGAGTCAGTTCTCTTTCCATCACCACATATTTGATGCACCCTCCCTCTTCCTCCACCTCCCTCTCCCCTTACCCTCAGGTAACCACTAAATTATTGACTGTGTCCATGAGTTTTTTTTTTTTGGAGTTTTGTCTGAATAAACCATAGCATAATATAAATCAGCACTTAAAACTCTGGGGACATTATAAAGTTTCCGTCTTCAGAAAACTAAATGAAGATGTTTTTAACCTCAAGCAGGTATACTCATCTCCAATCTTATTCAACACAGTCAGTCCTCATCTTCATAAATCAGCACTTAAAACTCTGGGGACATTATAAAGTTTCCATCTTCAGAAAACTAAATGAAGATGTTTTTAACATCAAGCAGGTATACTCTTCTCCAATCATATTCAATACAGTCAGTCCTCATCCTAAAATTGAAGAGCTCTGTTAAAATTAAAATAACACACTTACACATTAAGTTGAACTATGATTGTTTTCTAATTATTTAGTACAGAAAACCATGGGAATGCTTGAAACAAATTAGAAGCAATGGCTGTAACAGCTGTTTCCCAAGTCAATGCTTTTGAGCAGCTCCTATAAATAGATCTAGTAATATCCCTGGTTTGCTGGCCAAAGCAATTTAAGCAAATTAGAGATACTTTGTCAATTGACTGTTCTGAAATCAAATTTGATATACTTTAAAAACCAATATTATGGAGAGTAATTATAACTACTTCTGACAGGTCAGTTGAGAAACCACCCCAGACCTCCAACATATGTAGTATAATGTTTAAATAGGATTCTCTTTTAAGCACAATTCTACAAAAATCACTCAAAGAAACAAAAGGATAAGAGTAATTGTAAAACAGATGCAGTTTGGCAACTTGGGTCTCCTAAAACATTAAAAGTGTTCTGGTATATAGTCAAAGTAACTCGGGCTAGAAAATTATTGGAGAACAAGAAAAATTACTGGAATAATATGGAAGCACTCCCACTTCACTGTTAACAGAAACAATTTTATGTTTTCCAAAGTCAACTTGCTTTTCATTGGTCTTGTTAAAAATATTCATCATTAGATATGGTGAATATAACTCATGAGAATTTCTCATATTTTTCTATAGATGATAGACTACATAAAGCCATGTAGGCATAGAAATATTCAGGCATCTTCAAACACAAGACCAAATATTAGTAAGTTAAAAATGACATGAACTTGGGACACTCAACTAATGTTGAGCCCTATTACAATACTTTCTTCAGCTTTTTCTTCTACCCTCAGCTTGGCTGAATACCATTCACTCATTAGCTCTTTAAATGAGGTTCAGGCCTGGGCACTCTCTACTATTCTCACTGCCAAGGCTTCAACAGCCACCCAGAATTAAATGTGTCCTTGACTCTAGCACATGCTGTCCCCATTTCTCCCTAGATAGTCCAAAGACCTCTCAAACATGTATGCACAAAAAGCAAACCCATCATCTCTTTCTATCACCTCCACTATCCCACATCACTTCTCACAACCCTCTATCTATCACCACCACCTGCTATTCCTCTGCACTTCACCTGTGCTTGCCAGAAATTTGGGAGCAATTCCAGAAAGACTGCAAGGAGTAGGGATATAGTGTGTGGACTTTGGCATTAAGTTACTCTATGTGCTACCACTTTCCAAATAGATGAACTAAAGGGTGTCCCAAAATTCACGCAAGATTTGAATTTTGTGTCATTTGTGCGGTAAAGTGTTGCCAATGGAAAAAAAAGACAGCGTGACAGCTGACAGTTCAGGATTATTACAGACGGAGCGCTACACGAAAGAACAATGCGTTTTCATTGTTGAGCAATGAAAATTTACAATTTTTAATTATAAACCTGTGTTTTCTCTCAAAGTACTTCTTGCGTGAATTTTGGGACACCCTTTATAAGCAATATCCCACTTACTATTTGATTCCATATCTAGGGTGGACACCAGAGTTGGGCTGCGTTTATAGCCTGACTCAGCAACTTTTGGGCTATGTCACCTTGGGCAACTTACTTAACCTTTATGTGCCTCAGTTTCTTCATCTGTGAAATAGAGATAGAATTTCTTATGTCATAGGTTGTTGCGAGTATTTTAAAATATATTGCATGTAAAGCACTAGCACAGTGCCTAGAATGTAGTAACCACTCAGTAAATATTAGTCACTATTATAATTGTCTATATTCTTCTCTGTTTCAATCATGTTTTTCTCTCAACATTTTATTATAAAAATTCCCAAACATGGGGAAGCTGGGATGGCTCAGCGGGTTAATCGCTCGCTTTGCAGCCCCGGAGCCTGAGGTTCGAATCCCGGCCCTGGCCCATGTGGACCCACATGCTGAACTGGGGTGTGCCCCCAGTTCAGTTCTTGCTGGAACCTATATGGGAGGCTCCCGGCCCAGTTCCTGCCCTGCGCAGCCCTGCACCCACCTGTGGAGTGAAACTATATGGAAAACTAATGCTGTCAACTATGGAGACTGCTCTGGGCCCTCCCCCTTCTCTCTGTCTCTCTGTCTGTCTCTCTTTCTGTGAAAAAAAAAACCAATAAAAATAAATCTTAAAAACAATTCCCAAACATAAAAGCTAAAAGAATTGTACAGTAAACACACACATCCCTATCACGTAGGTTCTACTATTGTCCACAACTTGCTATATTGACTTTAGCACATATCTATCCATCAGTCTATCTATCCATCCCTAGTCGATCTTAATTTTTATGCATTTCTGGGAAGCAGGGGTGGCTCGGCGGGTTGAGCGCTCACTTTTCAGCCCTGTGGTCCAATGTTCAAGTCTGGCCTCGACCAGTGCAAACCCATATGCTGAACTGGAGTGTGCTTCCCACGTATGAGGACCCCATTTTGGTTCTTGCCAGGTGTGCCTTCCATGCGGGAGGCCCCCAACCCAGTTCCCACACTGCAATGCCCCCGCCCACCTGTGTGGAATGAAACCATGTTGAAAACTGGTAATGTACAACTGAGGAGACTGCTCTGGGCCCTCCCCCTTTTCTCTCTGTCTCTCTATCTCTGTCTCTGTCTCTCTGTCAAAACAATAAAGTAAATCTTTTTTTTTAATTGTATGCATTTCAAAGTTGCAGCATCAGTTCATATTATTCCTAAATGCTTTAGCATGCTTAGCATTAAGAAAAGTTCAGGGAAGCCAGGATGGCTCAGTGGGTTAAGTGCTCACTTTGCAGCCTCGGGGACCGAGGATCGAATCCCGGCTCCGGCCCATGTGGACCCATATGCTGAACTGGGGAGTGCCCCCAGTTCGGTTCTCACCCGGGCGAGACCCCAGCCCAGTTCCTGCCCTGTGCAGCCCCAAGCCCACCTGTGGAATGAAACTATGTGGAAAAACCAATGATGTGCAACTATGGAGACTGCTCTGGGCCCTCCCCCTTCTCTCTGTCTCTGACTCAGTATCTCTCTCTCTCTGTCAAAAACAATAAATAAATCTTTAAAAAAAAAGAAAAGTTTAATATTTAGCTTGTTTTTAATTAAAATTAACATATAGTGAAATGTATGAATCCTAAGTATACTCTTTGATGATGAATTTTAACAGATACATACACCCCATGCAACACAAACCCATATCAAGATAGAGTATTTCCATCACCTCAGAAAGTTCTCCCACGTCCCTTCACAGTTGAGACACCCCTACCTTTCCAAGAGGCAACCACTGTTGTAAGTCTTTTTTTTCCACCAGAGACTTTAGTTTAGAGAATATCTTAATCTATTCTATAATAGAATATCATATAAATAGAGTTTTCCGGTATTTACTCTTATCTCCAATCTTTTTAGCAGCAGTAATGTTAATATATGGAAAAAAAAAAACCTCACTGTTTTATCAGTTGACATTGATTAATACTGAGGATGAACTTTTAAGAACTTATTACTTAGGAATATTTTTTTCTTTTATGTCCATTGTATTGGCTTAAACTCTGGAGACAGAAGATAGGGACTTGGTTCTTGGCTTACTAGATATGCAAACTTGGAAAATTACCTTTCTTAGCTTTAGTTTCCTCATCTTTATAATGGAAACAATAATAAATTTATCTAATAGATTATTATTACTATCTTAAAGGATTGCAAAAATAGTGTAATAATTCATATAAAGCATTTATTATTGTATTATCTGAAACATAGAAAGTGTTCAATGAATGTTAACTATTATTATTAGGTAGTTCTTTGTAGATTAAAAATAAATACAGTGGTCTGGGGAATGCCAGAATAGCTCAGCGATTGAGTGCTTGCCTCCCAATTATGAGGTTCAACGATCAATTCCTGGCCTTGGCCTGTGCAACCCCATATGCTGAACTGTGGGGCAACTGGTAACCACCGGGATGGCTCGGTGGTGAAAGTTCTCGCCTCTCCTGTGGGAGGTCCCCAACCTGTGCAGCCCCACATCCACCTGTGTGGATTGAAACCATTTCACAACTAATGATGTACAACTATGGAGACTGCTCTGGGCCCTCCCTCTATCTATCTATCTATCTATCTATCTATCTATCTATCTATCTATCTATCTATCTATCTATGTATCTATCTATCTATGTATCTATCTATCTATCATCTATCTATCTATCTATCTATCTATCTATCATCTGTCATCTATCTAGCTAGCTCCAGCTCTATCTCACCTTCTCTCAAAAAAATAAATAAAATTACAAAAATCTTTTTAAAAAGAATAAATACAGTGTTCTTCCTTCAATACACACATAGTTCGTTGCCTAATAACTTCTTCTCCATTCAGTTGTTACCTCAACAGTGAGAACTCTCCTGATCATTGTATTTTAACAGATCAACCAACCCAGCATTATTTCCCTAACACGCTCTACTGGATTGAATTGTGTCCCTTCAAAAGCTGTGTTCAAGCCCTAACCCCTGTACCTGTTAATGTGACTTTATTTGGAAATAGGATCTTTGTAGATATAATCATATTGAGATGAGGTCACACTGGGTTAGGGTAGGCCCTAAATCCAGTGATTGGTGCCCTTATAAGAAGACTTGACAGAGAGAACCATACAAAAACAAAGGAAGAGTATTATGTAATGACAGGTGCAGAGATTGAAGTGATGCACCAACAAACCAAGGAATGCTGTGAATTGCCAGAAACCATCAGAAGCCAGGAAGAGACAAGAAAGTATCATCCCCTAGAGCAAGCTTATCCAACCTACAGGCTATGGATTGAATGTGACATGGGATAGCATTGAATGGGGCCAGAAACAAATTTGTAAACTTTCTTAAAATATTATGAGGGTTTTTTTTAGTTTGTTTTTTTTTTAGCTCATCAGCTATCGTTTGTGTTAGTGTATTTTATGTGTGGCCCCAGACAGTTCTTCTAATGTGGCCCAGGGAAGCCAAAAGGCTTGACACCCCTGCCCTAGAACCTTCAACTGGCCTACCAAAGCCTTGATTTTGGACTCTTACCTTCCAGAACTATGAGAGAATAAATTTTTGTTTTAAGTCATCTAGTTTGTTAAAGCAGCCCTCGCAACTAATATACTTGTTTTATTTTTTGACATAGCACTTACCATCTACCATACTAAATATTTATTTTGTTATCTGTTTTCCCTGGCACTAAAATGGTGTCTGGCACATAAAGATGCTTAATAAACATTCTTAAAAGAAGAGAGAAAGGGAGTGAGGAAGGGAGAGAAAGAGAGAGGGAGGAAATTTACAGTTCTTATATACTACATTAAACACCATAATTTTTGAGTTTGTCTTTTGCTTTTTAATTTTAAGACAGTTTTGGTGGGGAGCTGGGATGGCTCAGTGAGTTAAGCACTCATTTTGCAGCCCCAGGGACTAGGAATGAAATCCCGGTCCCAGTCTGTGCGGACCCATATGCTGAACTGGGGTGTGCTTCCCATGCGGGAGGCCCCCATTTTGGTTCTCACCCCCCAGTTTGGCCTCTGGCTCGAGGGGGTGTGCCTCCCATGTGAGAGGCCCCCAGCCTGGTTCCTGCCCTGTGCAGCCACCGCCCACCTGTGTGGAAGGAAACCATGTCAAAAACTGATGAAGTACAACTATGGAGACTGCTCTGGGCCCTCTCCCTTCTCTCTGTCTCTCTGTCTATGTCAAAAAAACAAACCAAAAAAACCACAATAAAATAAATCTTTAAAAAAAAGACAGTTTTGGGGGAAGCTGGGATGGCTCAGTGGGTTAAGCGCTCACTTTGCAGCGCCTGGGCCCGGGGATCGAATCCCGGCCCCGGCCCCTGCGGACCCATATGCTGAACTGGGAGCTCCCCCAGTTCAGTTCTCTCTCTGTCTTTCTCTCTGTCTTTCTCTCTGTATCTCTCTCTCTCTCTCTCTGTGTGTCAAAAGAAAAAAGACAGTTTTTGATGTAAAGTTTTATGTGTTCAAATTCATCTCATTTTTAGTGGTTTCTGTCATCAGTGTTGTGCTTGAAGCAGCTTTTCCCAATCTCATGGTCATATACTCACCTTATTCTCTTCATAGTATTTTACAGTTTAATCTTGTTTTGTTATGAAAAAAATAAATATAGAGAACAGTGAAGAATAGGAATGAAACTATGTGGAAAAACCGATGATATGCAACTATGGAGACTATTCTGGTCCCTCCCCCTTCTCTCTGTCTCTGTATCTCTATATCTCTCACTCTCTCTCTCTGTAAAAAATAATAAAAATAAATCTTAAAAAAAAAGAGAACAGTGAAGAATAATAATATAATGTGCAATTCTGGTTGTTGTTTTTTTTTTATATTCAGCCCTTCATCTATCTGGAATTTATTTTGACATGTGGGCTGAGAAAGAGCTTTAACTCTTGTTTTTTTTCTGTTTATTGTTGTGTTTTTTTTTTCAAAATAGTTAACCAATTATCCCAACAACTTTGACTAATCTATCTTTTCTTTACCACTTTGAAATGAAACCATAATCATCATCTAAATATGTATATATACTTTGATCCATAGAACAGAATAGAAATCTCAGAAACAAGGCATCTATTTTTGAACTCACATTGCTTTTAAAATATTGCTTTAGAATTGGTTTTAATATCTCTTCCCACAAGTTTCACTTCATAATTCTGTCCTCATTATTTTCTTGACTGTTCTTCCCTATCTATTCTTACAGATTAACACTAGAATAATAATGAAGATATGAAACCATCCCTTTGAGATATTGGTTGGAACTGTATTGCATTTACCCATGTATTTGTAGGTGAAAGCTGCCTCTACCTCTATGCCTCTGCTTCTGTCTTGATTCAAATCCTCATCTCCTATCTGTAAAACAGCCTCCTAGCTGGCTCCAGGCTCAGTGCTCTCCAAGCCTGCCTCCACATTGTTGTCAAAGCAATCTTATTACGTGGGCAAATTTGAGTTATGCCCCTTCTCTGCTTAAAACTCTTAGGTGACTTCCCTTTCCAATTGCAAAAAGGTTCTGTGACCTGGTCCTAACCTACCTATGCCCTCACACACACCAGACATCCTGGATTATGTGCAGTTCTTTGGAAGATTCTGGATCTGATCCCTTCCTTCCCTTGCTTTTTGCATAAATAACTCTCTGCCCCCAAAATACCAGTCATTGGCCTTCTTAAGTCCCTTGACTCCTGTCAGGCCATCTCTCTTACCACTGTACCTGGGAAGTTCTTCCTAATCCAGACACACTCCATTTCCAGCCCCAAGGTTATGGGTTACATGCTCTCCTCCTTGCCTCTAAACATCTGGCATGACACTCATCTGATGGTCCTGAATTGTTCATTTATCAAAACCTCAAGAAAGGGAAGCCAAGATGGCTCAGTGGGTTAAGCATTTGCTTTGCAGCCCTGAGGACTGAGGACAAAATCCAGGCCTCGGCCCATGAGGACCCATATGTTGAAATGGGGTGTGTTTCCAATGCAGGAGGCCACCAGTTCCATTCTCGCTCCCCTCCCCAGTTAAGCCCCCAGTTCGATGGGGTGTGCCTCTCATATGGGAGTCCCCCCAGCCAAGTTCCCAACCTGTGTGGCCCCTGCCCACCTGTGTGGAACAAAGCCATGTCAAAAACTGATGACATACAACTGTGGAGACTACTCTGGGCCCTGTCTGTCTCTGTCAAAAATAATTTTAAAAAAACTTAAAAAAACCAACAACAAATAAACCTCAAGCAAGTCACTTCTTTCTGTTTCTTCAGTTACTAAAGGATAAAGCTCTGGGATAGCAAAGCAGGTTGAGATCTTGCCTTGCAACCGTGAGGTCGAGGAATTGAGTCCTGGCTCAATCCTGTATAACACCATATGCTGAACTGTGGTGCAACTTGTAGCTGCCAGGATGGGGGCAAAGGTTCTCACTTCCCATGTGGGAGGTCTCTGGTTTAGATTCCTCCCTGTGCAGCCCCTTATCCAATAATGTGGAATGAAGCTATGTCACAGCTAATGATGTACAACAAAGGAGGCTACTCTGGGCCTTCCCCATTCTCTCTCCCTCCCCTACCTCCTCTCAAGCAATAAAACCATATACCAAAATAACTCAAAATGGATCACAGACCTCTAAATAAGACCTGAAACAATAAACTGATAGAAGAAAACATTGATACTAAACGTATAGACCTGGGGTTTAGGGAGGACTTTATGAACCTGAACTCAAAGGCAAGGGAAGTAAAAGCAAAATTAAATGAATGGGACTTCATCAAACTAAAAAGCTCTAAATAGCAAAGGAAAACATCAACAAAGCAGAGACAACCAACCAAATGGAAAAAAATATTTGCAAACAATGCCTCTGATAAGGGGCTAATATCTAAAATATATAAACAACTTGTACAACTCAACAACAAAAAAATCCAATTTAAAAAAATGGGCAGAAGAACTAAACATATACTTCACCCACAAAGACATACAAAGACCAAAAGGCATATGAAAAAATACTCAACTTCACTAGCTATTAAGGAGATGCAAATTAAAACCACAATGAGATACCACAACTCACCTGCTAGAATGGTTATAATCAGTAAGACAAGAAATAACAAGTGCTGGAGAGGCTGTGGAGAAAAATGAACACTGATACACTGCTGGTGGGAATGCAAATTGGTACAACCTCTATGGAAGACAGTATGGAGATTTCTCAGAAAATTGGGAATGGAGCTACCCTTTGACCCAGCAATCTTCCTTCTGGGTATCTACCCAAACAAGTTGAAAACCTTAGTCTGCTGGATGCTGGGATGGCTCAGTGGGTTGAATGCTCGCCTTCCAGCCCCAGGGCCTGAGGATCGAATCCCAGTCCTGGCCCATGAGGAACCATGTGCTGAACTGGGGTGTGGCCCCAGTTTGGTTCTTGCCAGGCGAGCTTCCCTTGTGGGAGGCCCCTGGTTTGGTACTTCAGCTTGTGGGGGTGTGCTTCCTATGTGGGAGTCTCGCAGCCCGGTTCCCGCCCTTCACGGCCACCACCCACATGTGTGGAATGAAACTGTCATACAACCATGGAGACTGCTCTAGGCCCTCTCCCTTCTCTCTGTCTCTCTGTCTCTCTCTGTCAAAAACAATAAAATAAATCTAAAAAAAAAACCACCTTATTCCGTAAAAACTTATGTACCCCAATGCTTATTGCAGCGCTGTTCATGGTGTCCAAGACATAGAAACAACCAAAGTGCCCCTTGATAGATGACTGGATAAAAAAGATGTGTTGCATATATACAATGGAATATTACTTGGTGGTAGGAAAAGATGGAATACTGCCATTTGCAACAACACGGATGGAAGTTGAGATCATCATGCTAAGGGAAATAAGCTAGATAGAAAAAGCTAAGAACTATATGACTTCACTCATATGTGCAATATAAAACTGAAAGCAACAACAAAAAAAATCCCATGGACACAGTCAATAATTTAGTGGTTACCTGAGGATGAGGGGGAAGGGAGTGGGAGAGATGGGTGAGGAAGCCAAATATATGGTGATGGAAAGAGTTGTATACATGGAACCTACATAATTTTTACTTACCAATGTGACCCTAATAAAGTTAACAATAAAAAAAGTAAATGAGATAAATCTTTAAGAAAAGAATATGGCTGGACTATGATTTATAAGGATTTTTTTCAGCTAAAATTTTATACAGTGTTATCCATTTATCTATTTGTCCATTGTTTCTGTTTTTAAGATTTATTTTTATTGTGACAGAGAGACAGAGAGAGACAGAGACAGAAGGGGTAGGGCCCAGAGCAGTCTCCATAGTTGCATATCATTAGTTTTCTACATAATTTAATTCCATAGGTGGACACAGGACTGCACAGGGCAGGAACTGGCCAGGGGCTTCTCACATAGGAAGCTCGCCCTGGTGAGAACCAAACCTGGGGTGCATCTCAGTTCAGCATATGGGTCCGCAAGGGTCTGGGCAGGGATTCTTCTTGGACACCAGGTCTGCAAGATGAGTGCTCAACTCACTGAACCATCCTGGCATCCCCTGCCCCTTGTTTCAAAGCTAATTTAATGTAACTCAGGATTGCCAATAAAAAGATAATAATAATAATTAAAAAAACAGCTACTTTCAAGTCACGGTATATTTGGGCTAAACATAATTTTGGGCTAATTAAACCTATGCCACATTGACTCTTCTGTCTAAGGAAAATTAATGCTTACACTGATGACCCTGAAAAACTATAAGATCTTAAACTACCTTCTGAACCAAAGGCAGAAAATATATCTGGTAGTGTTTCTACCAAATTTAGTGTCTTCATTCTTTAGAAAGGAGCTATATACGATGTATGTATGTAGTACTAGTTTTGCCCATAGCTAATGAGTTAAATTACCCCTCCCCCAAAAAAATTTTAAGCAAATGACTTAAATGTAAAACACTTTTAGAATTATTTGAGACATCTAACTTTAACAAGTACAGATCAGAATTTTTGAAGCTAGAAGCCCTAAAATCATGCAGGACAGCCCTTATTTTAGATGAAGGAATTGAGACTAATGGGCAGAGCCGCCTACCCCTGAGGAACGCAGCCTCTCCATACATGCCCATTAAAAATGGAAACTGCAATACCTGTCTGCACATTAGCCACCTTCGGTAAAGGACCAGTGAACCTAGAGACAATAAATTTATATTATTAAAGCGGAGGTTTGGTGGTGTTAAGGATTATAACAAGTAAACTTTAATCTCCTCTTTTACTGAGCTACTTTATTAGAGAGGAGGGAGACCTTTGTTTTGCTGCCACTTCAAACTTAGCTATGATTAGGCACCAACAAAGTAGTAAGCATTAGACAGCACAGGAAATATCTGTAGAGTTCTTTATGCTTGTATAATTGCCTCAAGCATTAGTCACTTTTTAAAAATCACACACACACACATACTTAATATTGGAAGACAGAATTTACTATCTAAAATCTCTTTTCATTAAGATTTCAATTAATCTAAGGTGACCAGATTTTAACATTGGTAAAGCGGGACACCATTGACCGGGGGAGGGGGTACTTGATTAAAAATTTGGTCTATCTCCCGCCATTCCCTAGCTTGTCGTGCCTTCTTTCCAAAAATCGGGACTTTTTTAAAACGCTGTGGGACGTGGGACATTGTTAAAAATCGCGACTCTCCCGCCAAAAGCGGGACGTCTGGTCACCCTATCTAAGAATTAAAATCCACCCCCCCGCCCCCCCCAAAAAAAACCAGACCACTAGCACCAAAGAGAACTACTTAACTGGAATATCCTTGAGGTAGACCATTATCATTGTTTTCCCTAAAGAGGAAAACAGAAGCCTTAGGCAACTAGCTCAAGGCTAAAATGCAATTCTGTAAGAGCTCCTCTTACTGATTTAATTGGACCTATGTTATAAGAGAAAATTAAAAGAATTTGAATTCAAAAATCCCAAGGCAGCAGAAAATAAGAATGACACATATGTACAACATCTTTAATTTGCC
This sequence comes from Craseonycteris thonglongyai, assembly GCA_004027555.1. Taxonomy (NCBI): domain Eukaryota; kingdom Metazoa; phylum Chordata; class Mammalia; order Chiroptera; family Craseonycteridae; genus Craseonycteris; species Craseonycteris thonglongyai. Next base: position 13,153 of record PVKE010020713.1, on the reverse strand, counting down.
AACACCTTCTTGACAAGAAATGCTCATCTTGGTCCACAGTAAAACTACCAAATACCTACTTTGTCAAAAACATGACAAGTTAGTCTCAAGGATTAATTTATGAAACAGAACTAGTAGTGAATGTGGACCTGCCTAGACTCCTTTCAATTTTATGAATTTACAATTAAGACATCTTCTTTTGTCCTAGAAATGGAGGTCTTTCCTTCTTATTGAGCAGTGGGTCTCAAAGTGTGGCCTTTGGACTGGCAGCAGAATCATCTACATTAGAAATGCAAATTCCCCACCCTAATCCTATTTAATTAATAATCCCTGGAGGTAGGAGGTGCCTATTGGTTTCAGAAGTGCTAACATTAAAGTACCACTAGAGAATCTAAACTGCCTTATCTAGGTGTTAACTGGCAGAATAAATTTTAAAGATTTATTGTTTTGGGGGAAGCTGGGATGGCTCAGTGGGTTAAGCGCTCACTTTGCTGTGCCAAGGATCAAATCCCAGCCCTGGCCTGAGGACCCATATGCTGAACTGGGGAGTTACCCCAGTTCAGTTCTCTCTGTCTCTGTATCTCTCTCCATCTGTTAAAAACAATAAAAAACATTTTTTTAAAGATTTAGTTTTTGATAGAAGCGGGAGGGCCCAGAGCAATCTCCATAGTTGTATGTCATCAGTTTTCAACAGTTTCATCCCACACAGGTGGGCAGGGGGCTGCACAGAGCGGGAACTGGGCTGGGGGTCTTCCCAAAAAGGAGGCACACCCCCACAAGCTAGGGGCCAAACAATCAGCCTACCTCAGTGATGGCCTCCGGGAGAACTTAACTGGGGTCCACACCCCAGTTCAACATATTGGTCCGCACTGGCCAGAATTCAACCCTCACACCCCAGGGATGCAAAGTCATTGCAGCAACCCCAAATATATTTAACACTATTAGTCAACTTTTTCTATTGTGATGTCTCAAATAGCAAACTAGCAGGGGATGAGTAATTTCTGCTCAAGGTTAGTCACCCTAGCAGGTGTCCTCAAACTACAGCCCGCTGAAAACATTTATCCGGCCCACTTGGTACCTTTGCTGCCACTGCCTGTCATGCTTAGCAGCCGACTCATCCCAGGCCCACAGTGCACATGTGTGGACATGCTGAGGGACAGTAAACTGGCCCCGTTTAAAAAGTTTGAGGACGCCTGCTAGAGTCCCCAACCCTTGCAATAAACCAATGTCCAAGTTTGTAAAATTTTTACTAGCCTCCAAGAGGTAATCTCTCCCTCAGTGGCCCTTCCACCGAATGCTTTTATCATAGAAACCCAAAACTGAGCTTGACAAATTTTCTCATTAGCTCGTGTGCCCAGTTCCTCCAAAACAGGTGTCCCAATGGTTTAAAACTTTGCATCCCTCCCATAGGTATGAGTCTGTGTACTTAAGACAACATTTTATCTTATTTGCGAGCATAAGGATAGTCTCAACACCAGATATTCTGGCGATTTATACCAATGTAAACTTAAAGCAGCTATGTCCAGTTTTCCTTTAGGACTCCCTCCCACCCTCCCAATGAGATGTTAAAAATTCTCTAGTGTTAATGATTTTTTAAAAACGAGTCCAGGTTTTCTTCAGATATATAAATTTATTTTGAAAACTTGAGGTCCACTTACATTAAGTGACAATAAGAACATTCAAACTGCCAAAGCACTTCTCATTTCAATTTTATTTTTAAACATTTTATCATTTAAAAAGCCCAAATACATTTCAAAACATTTTGAATAGCAGTAACTAGAGAAAGGATCGTACTATCTTACTTTAGTACTACTGATAAAGACTGCTGTCAAGAAAGGTCCTGCGGTTTCCAGATGGATACCGTGCAATTTTTCTCCCATTATACTGATCAAAATTGCATGGTGATCCACCCGACAACAGCAAAACAGGTCATTTTACAATTACCAAACGTCAAGCCTTACAACTTTCAAAAACTAAAACGAGACGATAAAATCCTCTTTTCTTCCATAGGCCGGGACAAGTGCAATACTTTATATATAATACAAGTAATGCAACAAATCCCTACCCATGGATGAATGGGTGTAATGCTGAAGATGCATGTAAAGACAGCAACAAAGCCGGAGATAGCATACATCATCACAATCAGTTTTGCATGGATTTGCACAGCCACGTATATACATATACACTGAAATGCAAACCTGCAAAACTAACTGTAAATAGTATCTTTGAATGTCCTTTCTCCAACAAGAGATTCGTTATCCAGAGTGCTAAAGTGCCCACAGTGCAGTAGAGTAATAATGCCAAAACTACCTGCACAATGAGCACTTTGGCACTACTAGGACTTTATCCTTGGTACAATTGAACTGTCCCCACCATCTGCTCCCAACAATGAAAAAACCTTTTGAAACTTATTCTATTCAAGTGATTACTCAAGGCATACTTTTTAATGCTGTAAATGAGGCAGCCTGTGTGGTAAGGAGCATTTAGGGCAGTAGATACTAAACAGTTTCACTAACTGCACTAGATGCACCTTAACACAAGAGACACATCAAGAACAGCTCAAAAGCATGAACAACCTAATTGTGCACAAATTATAGTTCTCAGTAACCACTGATTAAATCACCATGGTAATGTAAGAAGTGCTTGCATTGCAGTAGAACTCAAAAAGCTACCTGCACTGTAAGCACTTTTACATGGCCAAGGCATATCCCTGTAAGCAAAATTGTCTCCCATGAGCTCTTCTTTTTCCATCTGCACAGATCTATTCAGATTCACCTGGAAGAAAAACAAAATTAAGATACTTGAAAAAGTAAAGTACTAGTTAATAGTCCTGTGACATGCTTTCCTTTGGCTTAGGGAGTCCAAGCTAGGTTTTAGAGTGACAGCCAAATCTGAGAAATATTAATAACCTGAATAGAGTTGAACACAAATACTGTTAAATTTCAAAAGTACAATTGAGTGTGTAAGTGGATTTTGCACTCCTCTCCACCTGAGAAAACATCTGTATCCCGGTAAATTCACCCATTAGGCTCACCTTGATTTTATAATAGGTTTATCTAAAGAAAAACACAATGAGTATTCTCTTGAGTAGGGCTTTGTACAAAAAGTGACTGTTAGATTAAATGAAAATTCCCTGCCCCCACACCATTAGTAGAAAAATGAGAAATTTTAGAGCTGGTTTAAGTAGCCTTCTGCACTCTTCATATAATGCACAGATGGCCTAAAGATGTCACATTTTGATCAATTTCAAAGGGCTCTTGTTTATTTAAACATTTATGGACGCATTTTCTCCATTAAACCCAAAGATTAGCTCTTCCTTCATGTCATTATGATCTGTAAGACAAACCTTCTCCCATTTTCAAGTGCTTATTTTACCTAAGAAATGGGCTCACCAGGTTCCCCTACCTCTTACACGAGTTAAATTTTGTCTAAGAAAATTTTTTTGGACACATAATTTGTAATACATTTAACTAGTGAGGTAATCTTAAATATTGGGCTTCCATCATGATACCCCATATCACGAATTTTAGTCTTAAAAAATATACTCTTTAAATTCACTGAAACAACACTTAAACCTAAAATTGATATTCTTTAAGCATTACATTTTTCCTCTTAAATTGAGTTTACACCTGTGACATTTTTTTCTCCATTAAAAAAATACTGCCAACTGAATTCAACTTGGCAAAACTGAGCCCCATCGCCAAGGTCAGGGAGCACACCATCTCCAGTTAGTACCTTTATCTGTTCATCTAGTGTATATCACACGTTGGGCAGCCAGCCAGCCACTCTCTAACCTTTTGAAAACTGTGAAAAGGGAAAATAAAATTACCTCCCTATCGCCCTTTGTGATTCCTTTTGGCCCTCTTCACGCAACTCTCATACCCTTACCTAGTACTCCTGTTGAAACCAGAGCGCCCATGCCCAGTGTGTGCTCCAGCGGCTCAAACCACGCGCTCCGGTCCTCGTGTTACAGCCACCTCCGGTGAAATTAAAGAGAAAGAAACAAGGCATTGTGGGAAACGGAGTTCTCCATTCAAAGTACCAAAAACGCGCCAAGCCCACGCCTCCCTCCCCCTCCATTCCAGGGTTAGGGGGAGAGGAGCCAAGGGGAAGGGGAGCCCTTTTTTACCTTCTACGTGCACCCACTTATTCGGCACTCTCCACGTTTTCTGGGATCCTGAAAGTCAGTAATGGGAAGAAAAAGGGGGATGATTTCCCGCGTGCTCCCTTATACCTTTCAACTACACACTGATACTTTGCTTTTCTCAGGTTCCGCCAGCTGTGTCCCCTCCCACCCAGACAGTCAACTCTCACTTATCACAGCTGCCTCCCGCAGTTTCCTTCCTTCTGCTCCAGCCTCCCATCTGTGCAACCTTGCGCAGGACCTGCCTTGAACCCGCGATCACTCATTGCAGGTGGCGAGTATGGTCGTCCCGTACTGGCCACCGGTCTCTCCGCGTCTCCTCCCCAATGCACACCGGGACGCCTGGAGGAAGAAGAAAAGCGATAAGAAGCGTTCAGGAAATTCATCGGGGCCAAGAGCACACTCAGCTGAAGTGCCCCAGTCAGTCTGAAACAGCGCGGAGACACTAGCATTCCTGCCACCACTTGAAGAGCGCTCTGTTCCGTTGGCCCTTGGTCCGAAGTTATATCCCTGGGAAAAGCCCGCCCCTCAGCCTTTAAGAGCCCAGGGGAAAGAAAAAAAATCCCGCCCCCGCCCACACAGGAATTAGGAAACGGAACCCCCCGCACTGCCAAAGCGAAACCCCCACTGAGTCCCAGTTACCCAAGGGCGAGCGCAAGCAGTATTTTCCCCGCTTTTCCCCAAGCCTGAGTTCTTTATTAAAGGCGCGCCTGGGAAGCGGGCCCGAGAGGTGTCGGTGATGGAGCCGGTGTTGCCGGCTCCGAGCCCAGGATGGCGCACTTGCCACTACCTCGTCAGGTCTAGCTCCCGCGGCGCTCACCCCCCCCCCCCCACCCCCCACCCCCCGCCGATGATAGACGACGAAGTCCACGGAGCCGTGGGACTGGGGTGTCACCCACCCGGCACGCGCATGCGCTCCACTAGATTGAAAGTGTTCCTAAAGCCCGAAGAGGAAAGAAATACACAACACGTTCACTCTAGGCATATGTGAAAGTTTGAGCCTATGGCACCTTGTGCTATCGTTAGGAGGATTTTGCCTTTGCCAGGCGTTCCCCCCCACCCTCTAAATCAGAGTGTTTTGGCAGTCATCACTAACAGTACCGGTAGTTGCTTCCAAACACACGCACAAATGCAAGGAAGATGCGGTGGAATTATCTTGCTTCCTCTTATTCCATAGCTAATGAGAACCAATTAAGGGAGGATTGCTTAAAGGCCAAAACCCAAGTATACCCTGCAAAATAGGACGATGTCCTAGTTTAAGAAGCACAATAAAAATGGAATTAAGCATTCCAGACTTTGAACACTAGGCAAAATGTGACTAGAATGTACTCACTCCACGTCTCTGGCAGACACTGGTGGGGGAGGTTGAGTCAGGGGCGAAGTGTGGGAAACGAATTACAAAATCAGAGAGGGCAGTGAGCAGGCAGGCTGGGGGCAGGAAAGCACAAGAAGGGGTCAAGGAAGGAGAGGTGAGGGGTGCAAAAAGCCGGACCCCTCCATCCCCACTGTTGTAACTGCGAGAGATTGTGGCAGCCCAAAACCCAAGAGAAGGGCGCCATGTGATTCTCAACCTGCTGCACAGATTGGCCTCTCCTGCCCGTGGCCGTGATGGAGTGCAACCCGAGTGACCAGCGCCCGAGTCAGCAGAGAGTGCAAGGAGAGCCACATCCATTTCTCCAATGAGAGCCTCTTACAGGTGTGCTTTGTCCCCCTTTCATAAAATGCACAAACAGACCTTACAGCCCATTCTGGCACGTTTATCTCATACTTTCTTGAAACTACGCAGCCCAAAGTTTACTACCCAACCAGATCCCCCCTGTGAGATTGCACCGACTGCAATGCAACTTTGGACCTTTAATGGTATCGACTAGCAGTGGAAAGAAGAGGAGGGGAAGGAAGAGATTTTAAATCTGACTTTAACAAACATTGTATTAAAGTAAGAACAGTGCCTTTGAGCTCAGACAAAAAATGCAATATAAAAGGGTTTTTGCAAAAGTGGCGCGAAAATAATATCATGTGATTCGGTGATTCGACCCCAGGGCATCTCCTTTCCCTTTTTGCCAACCGCCGGAGCGGGTAGGGGAGTTACATCCGCTCTTTACAAATTATTAGCATAATTGTATCCTGCAGCTGCAACCAGAGCTCTTTGCCAATGAGTAAATGTTTCCTCCTCCTCTTCACCATCATAGCAAGAAGACCCATTACCCTGATTTTACTAAGTGTTCCCAAATACATCCCATTATCACTAAAGGTCTTAATTTGGCATTCCGACTGTATGTGTCTTGGTTTGAGAGACATAAGTGAGTTGGAAAAGATTAAATCATATTATTAAAAGGGAACAAGCAGGAGTAGGTCCCCCAAAGTGAAACATTTTACAGACTTTAAATGGAAATACCTTATTGACAGATTTCACCAGCTTAAAATTTTCCGAAAGTTTTAAACAGTTATTTAAACAAGAAATCCTTCTAGAGTCTTCCTAATCGGCACCCCCTCCCACCCCTCCTTCCCTTTAAAACCAGAACAATACCCGGAATAAGGTATTTTGAGATTGCTTTACCAGGATATTTTCTTGTTAATTTTTTTCAAAGTCTTGCAACATAAAGAATGTCTGGATCAAGTTTCTAACTGGCGAAAATAATTTATTCCATCTCAGTACCTGTCTAGCCCAAGGTAAAATTAAGTATTAGATACAAGTTATTTTTAAAAAGTGGACATTTTGACACATTAAGTAATTTATTTTTGTCTTTTTTCTTTTGTAAAAAAATGTGATTGGCCAAAATACCTAGAGAATCAAAAAAGGCTAAAGAACAAAGCATTTCACCCCTCCCCACCAAGAAAAAGAATAACTAACAACTCAAAGAGAAGCACGTGATCTCTTCATGCTTTAAAACTTGTGGTCATGCTGAGGCTAAAAGCTAAGAGCTTGTGACCCCGCAACCCCATCCCCTCCCCCAGACCACAGCCCAGGGCTTAAGGCCCCAAGCTCCCACCAGGCTCCTGCTCCCTCCCTGTATTGTGAGATAAACAATACTTAGGCATTCTGCAAAATAAAGGATCCACAGCTCCTAGCAGTCACGCCATTTATCCCAAACAGATTGGCCTCTGTATGTGTGTGAATGTGTGTGATCTCTATATATAGATCTATAATCTATCTATCTATCTATCTATCTATCTATCTATCTACCTATCTATCTATCTATCTATCTATCTATCTAGAGATCATATAGAAGGTATGCTTACACAAGAAGCCCAGTTGTTCTATTAGAATGTGTAAGAAAGGTATTCAAACTGGCCAAAGGGAGGGAGGACTTGTTATCTTTTGTGAGCCTAAGAATTCGCAACACAATGTAAAATTCTTGCCCCTATTTGAGTTTGTGATAAATTAAAAGAAAAAAGAAAAAAACATATCCTGTAAGGTGTCCCCTTCAAAACAGAGATACTTAGAGCTTTTATCTGCCTGAAAAGGGGAGGAGGGGTCTTCTGTATTGACCTCTAGGTTTAACTGTGCTACATAAAGCAACAATCTGAAGTACTTTGGATTTTAGCGCCTTTGAAAATACCAGTAATAGACATTTCACCGAGTTGAGAAATCATTGCACTTGATTTAGAAATACTATGAAGTGGCTCTGTTAAACCTAATGATTGGTATCTTAGAACAAAAAGGTCCCCATGGAAACCAGCAAGTAATTTAAGAGTATTATGTTCCTCACACAACTAGAATAGAGCTTTTGTTCTATGCGTATTTACTACTCTAATTTTTTGAACTACATTTGCAGTTAAGGTATCACACTCCAGTTTTGCCTGGGATCAGGAATTCAGTCTACTGCAATATGTTTTGCTACATCTGTGTGGTTCTGTGTTCATGTATAAGTGTGCATGCCCACGAGGCCTAAAATAAAGACAGCAGATCAGAACATTCAGTGAACAAAATAGAAGATATTTCAGATGCTAGTTTGCTATTTGATTTTTGAGCAGGAACTGTGACTTCCTTACAATTGGATTAAACTGGTCTTCACTAACTTTGCTTCTTTAATTTTTTTTATTGTTTTTGACAGAGAGAGAGAGAGAGAGAGAGATACAGAGACAGAGAGAGAACTGAACTGGGGGAACTCCCCAGTTCAGCATATGGGTTCACACGGGCCGGGGCCGGGGTTTGATCCTCGGTCCCTGGCGCTGCAAAGTGAGCACTTAACCCACTGAGCCATCCCGGCTTCCCCTTGCTTCTTTTTAAAATAAGTATTCTTTTATTTACAAACATTTAATATTTTTAAATGAATCCATCTTGCTCTGTCCACAATATTAAGATAAGTCAACCTGATAAAAATAAATTTGAGCTTTTTTGTTACCATGCCTTAATTTGTTTATGAAAAACAAAGGGGAAAAAATCAGAGTTAATCAGTTTCTGCATAGTATTTCTTTTCTTTATTTTTTTAATTTTAATTTAATTTTATTTTTTACAGAAAGAGAGAGAGATACAGAGACAGAGACAGAGAAAGAACTGAACTGTGGGAACTCCCCATTTCAGCATGTGGGTACACCTGGGCCAAAGCCCCGATTCGATCCTCAGTCCTCCGGGGCTTCAAAGCGAGCACTTCACCCACTGAGACATCCCGGCTTTTAGTATTTCTTTTCAATAGCATGTAAATAAAATAAATAATATATTTTCCACTAATTAGTGTCAATGTTAATTAAATGTCAATATCAAAAGTTTTACCCCTTGGTAAGTAGCAGAAAATTTCACTAATTGAACATGCACAATTAATATCAGTTGATTTAAAAATGTACAGAGTAAGGGGAAGCCAGGATGGCTCAGTGGGTTAAGCGCTCACTTTGCAGCACTGGGGACTGAGGATCGAATCCTGGCCCCGGCCTGTGCGGAACCATATGCTGAACTGGGAGCTCCCCCAGTTCAGTTCTCTCTCTGTCTCTGCATCTCTATCTCTCTCTCTCTCTCTCTGTCAAAAATAAAAATAAATAAATAAAAATATATTTTAAAATGTACAGAGTAAATATATATATATGCATAATATGCATACATATACACACATCCCCATCACAAAGGGTTTTGTGAATATCAAATGGCAGTGAGAGGTTAACTGACTTTCTAAAATGTGAATGAGTTTTAAGATATAGATTTTATTCAATTTCATTTGTTAATAAAGTTCACTTTCATAAACTGTTTTTTGCTAACTTTGATTTTGTAAAACATGTGTTTAATTATTTTCTAACACATCTTTATTAATGAGTTTACATTTTAAGTGATAAGAATAAATTATACAAGAATGGAATTACTTCTTGAATAATTCAGATGAAGTGTGTTGGTACTAACCCTTATAACATGAAACTAATTTTGTTAGTATATGATGCTTTAAAATTACATTGTTCTGTGGGTCTTTACTTCTTTCAGTAGTACCTTAAAACATAGCTTGCTTTCACTAACAAATGCATTTTATACAGGTAAAATATTTTGTCAAAATACACATGTAAATATTGAAAAGATATAAAAATAACCTGCCTTCCATCAATAGAAAAATTGTTTCTCAAATTAATTATCCTACCTTGAGAATAGACTCAGTAGACATTAAAGTGATTCACTATTAAGATTAAATAGTGTTAAAGGTATTTTTACACTCTGTTTGAAACACTTTGATTTTCCTGTTTATGTGACCTTAGAAGTGGAACTTCTGGTATTACAAATCATAAAATTTCTAGCAGACTGTAATACTATAATCAAAGAAAAAGCTATAAAATAGAAATGTTTTACACACATCACTTTTTCAATCACTTTTCTGATTAAATTTGTCCATCTTTACACCATTATAAATTTTCTAAATAAAATATAGTCATGGTATGAAACCTGATGAAAGATAAAGTTTTATTTTCAAAACACACTCCAAAATCTTATCACTATAACATTTTATTTCAAAGCCAGCAGATCATGGTGGTAAGAATTATACAATCATTTTACACTAGTGAGTTTGTTCTTTGAAAATGTCATGATTAAGAAGTAAAAACTCTAGATCACACATATTCATTTTAAGTTACAAAATTTTAAATTATTTAATATTCTCTTTGCTATAAGTGAAATAAATCATGATAAAATTCTACTGCCTATGTAGAAAGAGCACAATGGTATTTTTAGACTACTCTCTTTTTTGTTTCTCCTCAAAGATAACTTTTATTCTCAGCCTGGTAGTCTGCTAAACTTAGAGATTCACTTGGTCTTCTAAGGTGTGATTGCTGAAGGAAGTATAACAATTGTCTGGCATTTTTCATGCTGAGGAGGAAGGCTCAGGGAAATGTGTTGAATTATCCAGATGCCTAAAAGGACTGCAATGAAACCTTGGAACAACCAGTATAACAGAGCTAACACACACTGTAAAAGGGAATCTTTCAATAGTTACAGCCCACATAAGACATCAATTCTAAAAATTAAATAATTTTATTTTTTCAAAACAAATGTAATCTAGCTTACTTTTGAAATTTTTAGATAAATGTCTAAGTACCGGTAGACAGGAAGACTGGTGATTTAAAAATCAAACATGGAAAGACCCAGTTTTATTTTTAAAATCATATAATTTATTACCCTACTTGGAGTTCCACATGTATTTTAATTCTCTCATAAAGGAATGATTTGTCCATATCATCCCACACTTTAAGTCCCAATGAATGCAACTACTTGAAACTTTACTTCGTAAATTTGAAAAATAATTCACATCACTAAGACAAACAGCTCCTTTATAGTGTCAGTGATCCCACTTCTATAGCTGCTATTTATTGAAACATCTTTTAAGATTAAAACGGTTTATGCACTAGCTAGAAGATTAAAGCATGAAAAAAATGTAGAAGTTATGCTTCAATATGGGTTGCCTATTTGTGAAAATGTTTAGATACCAAATTGATAAACTTGCTGAACTACGTATTATAGGATGTGTTCTAAATACTCAAGCACTCAAGGTTAAAGAAGCAAACATGATATGTTGGTATGTATTACAAAAAATACTGTTACAGCATGTTAAAACTTTCAGTGTTTTTAATAATTAATTAACTAGGCCAAAGTTCAGTGTTTCCTTGGAGAATATCAAGGCTAATAAACAAAGCCATTTTAAATAGAGTCTGTTTGTTGATTTTGGAGAAATGGCAAGACAAATAATCCTAGTGAATATCTAGGGTTAAATTATATTTTTAGAATGTGATACTTGACCAATCAGTAAATCCTTTCACATTTCATTTGCAATTTTGCTTTAAAGACCATTTAAACAAAGGGATGGAAACTATCAGATCTTGATGAACAGTTCTGTGTAATTTCTTTAGAATAAGATATACACCTTAAAAATGTTAACAGCCTTTAGACTTAATTACAGTACTTGAGGCTTTCTTTCATTTGGTCTGAAAAAAATTTGTTTTCTTCCTTTGCATGTTTTAATCATGCTTTTTCAGTTCTCAGAAATATACTTATTCTTCTGATGTTGTTCTATTATTTATTAGTGTATCTGGATATTATATCTTTTATTAGTTACTACACATAATTATAGCTTTATATTTATTCCTCAGTCCAACTTATTTTTAAAAATCTAATGTGTCTAGGGATAATTGAAAAACTCAAAATTGAATAGACCTCATCAGTTTGGTTAATCACCTAACAAACTAAAGATCTGTATTATTCCTACTCAACTAATTACCCCTTTTCATTGAACTTCAAACGGTTCTTCTTTATAACATCTTTAAAATCTGCTGGGTCGGGAGAGTCATGCAGGCACTTGATTTTCACTTTTGTGTCAGAAATTTAAATGTAAAAGTTACGAGAATTCATTTATATTTTGGTTCCTAACCAAAATACCCTGTTTATATTTTGTTTTGCTCTACATTTCCTTGGTTTTCTGCAATTTCAACTATTTCATTTACAATTCAAACCTACCATTCTTAAACTAATCCCTATACTGGATTAATCCTTGCATGCATACTGCATCTTTCTTAAACGCCAGTAACAAAGTTACAAAGTTTACATAAGTCTTGATATTTAGGATCTAAAGCTCTTAGCAAATTAATCCTAAAATTAATTTTGTTAGCTTTTATTTGCAGCTACAGAAATTAACCTTAGTATTTGACGAATTAGCACAATATGTTAAAAAAAATCCCAAATTCCAATTTGCTTTTCATTTTTCCTGACTCCTGGTCAAGTTCTTATGTTCTTTCAATACTAAGTTTATGATGAAATACTGTTAACAGCATTATATCTTGAAATGACAGAGCAGGTTACTTTTTAAAGAATAGTTTGAACCAATTTTTTAGGTTGGCATTTCTTTAGTGGGCATCTAACCTAATCATTTCATTGAGTACACTGACCTGCCCTACCCCTACCCCTTCAATAACTTATCTGGTCCATTTTGAAAAGAACTTTAGAAAGTCCTTGACTTATTTTCAAGCTTGATTTTCCTGTAGGGCTGTTTGAAGACTAAATGAGGTGATTTATGAAAGCAACAGAGTGATCACAATGCGTGGCACTTGAGAATGCTCAATAAATATTCTTTTTCCTTCTTTTCTCTTTTCCTGCTAATGCCTTATGACTATTTCTCAGACTCCTTGCCAAGATCCTGACTTCTTACTGTCAAGATTTTGGGCACCAGAAATGCAAGCAAGACACTGAAAGAGGGTTTTGACAGACTCATGCTATAAAAAATGTAACAATCCAGTCATCCTCACACTTTAGCTGCAATCTTATTATGCCAGCTGAAAAGACACAGAAAATACCATCCTCCTACTCAAGTGTCCCAAGAAACCTGGCACAGGAAAATGGGTTCATGCTTTATTTCTCACCCCTCACACTCACCAAATAATGAACATTTGACCATCAAAATATGACTTTATGTTCAAATTCATAAGTTGCAATTGAAATTGTCCTCACATGTTAATCGTTTCTTAGTTTTTCTTCAATTATACAGTTTAAAAGGAGAAACACAGATCATTCTCTGATGCCTTTATACGCACTAGCTTGACATGAGAAGAGTTGTTAATATTGTATAAACTGTT